>CAIGRP010097193.1:0-10389 GCA_903798385.1 Fraxinus cuspidata
ACTCTAACTTCTTGTATTTCCACATATCATGGTTCCAAACTCCTACTAACTTCGTCATTCTCAAAGAACCTAGCATGTTCAATTTTAACAATTCTAGTACTATGGTTAAGACAATAAAATCTATACCCCTTTGATTATTCTAGATAACCAATGAAAAAACACCGATTGTTCTTGAGTCCAATTTTTTTTATGTGGATTATAAATTTTTGCTTCTGTCGGGCAACCCCAAACATGTAAGTGCCTTAAACTAGGTTTCCTTCCCATCCACAGTTCAAAAGGAGCTTTGAAACTGCCTTATTAAGAACCTATTTTGCAAATATATAGCAGTCTTTAATACAAACATCCACAGAGAAATGAGTAAAGTAGAGTTGCTTAACATACACCTAACTATTTCTATTAGAGTACGATTACGCCTTTCAGCTACACAATTTTGTTGAGGTGTGTCTGGCATAGTGTATTGAGAACATATGCCACGTCTTTCAAGAAATTTAGTAAATGGACCAAGGCTTTGTCGAGTTTCATCATATCTTCCTTAATATTCACCACCTCTATCAGATTTCACATTTCTATCTAATTGTCGTTCAACTTACAACTTGAGATTTTTCATGCAGCATATAGACATAACCATAACGTGAAAAGTCATCAATACAGGTGATAAAATACTTTTATCCACCAAATGATGGACATCAAAAGGCTCACATATATCGGTGAGTATTATTTCAAAAAGTTGTGTGCTTCTTGTAGCTCCTTACTTTATGTGTTTAGTTTGTTTGCCCTTAATACACTCCTCACAGGTTTCGAGATCACTAAAATCCAAGTCATGAATGATTTCATTCTTTACTAATCTTTCTATCATTTTCTTGGATATGTGACCCAAACATTTATGCCACAAGTTAGCAGATCGTTCATTCAATAAACCACGTTTAGTACCAACATTATGATGCAAGGTTAAAAGTGTCTCGACAAAGAGGTTATCAAGCTTTAATTTATATAAGCCATCACAAAGAGTAGCGGAACCAATAAGATGATTTTCTTTAAATAAACTCAAACATCCATTTTCACCATTAAATAAATATCCAGAAGAATCAAGTTTTAATAAGGAAACTAAATTACGAGAAACAGAAGGTACACAAAGAGTTTGAAATAAATTTAAATGATGTCCTGTATCTAGAATCAAACGGTAGGTTCCTATAGCTTCAACATGAGCTTTGACGCGATTGCCCATGAGAACAAACATTTCATTTGGATTTATGGTCCGGATTGTAATGAATCCCTGCATAGTATTGGTAACGTGAGTGGTACATCCGGAATCAATCCACCAAGTATTATAAGGAACGTCTGCCAAATTAGATTTGAAACATACATAAGAAATAATCTTACCTTTACTTTCTAACCATGCCTTATGTTTCAGACAGTCCTTTTTATGGTGCCCAGGTTTACAACAGAAATTGCACGTATCTTTCTTTCGTTCCTTCTTGTGGATTTGGACAGAAAACTCATTTATCTTTAGCGGTCCTTGCTTAATGCCANAATAATCTTACCTTTACTTTCTAACCATGCCTTATGTTTCAGACAGTCCTTTTTATGGTGCCCAGGTTTACAACAGAAATTGCACGTATCTTTCTTTCGTTCCTTCTTGTGGATTTGGACAGAAAACTCATTTATCTTTAGCGGTCCTTGCTTAATGCCATTTCCAGACATTTTCTTATATTTCTTTCCAGCTTCTTGATGACATACGAGATGAACAGAATGGGTTCCTTGATTCTTAAGCCTTGTCTCCTCTTGCACCAGCATACTGTGCAATTCATTCACATTCCGTTGGTCCTTTAAGGTATTATAGTTCATATGGAATGGACCATACTCAGGAGGCAAGGAGTTGATGATAAACTGTACTAAAAGTTATCATCCACAGCCATCCCAAGAGTCTTAAGTTTTTCTGTAATGTTACTCATTTCAGTAACATGTTCATGCACGGTACGTGAACCATCAAATTCCATGGTGGTTAGGGTACCCATCAGTGTGCCAGCGAATGATTTGTCAGCTGTTTGGGAACGTTTTTCCACAAATTTCATATATTCCTTAACAATCTCAGTTTTAGGGATAGTTGACTTAATATTCTTTGCTAAGGTCATCCTCATAAACATTAGGCTTAATCTGTTTGATCTTTCCCAAGTCTTATGGAATGATCTTTCATCAGCACTGCTCTTATCAGTGAGATTGGCAAGTTTCTCAACTTAAAGTGCCAAGTCTAAGTCCAAAACGCCCAAGTTGAACTGGACTTGTTCACACCAGTCAGAGAAATTGAGGCCATTGAACAGTGGTACGTATGAAGCTTGTGAATGCAAAGAAATGGGAACAGATACTGCAAAAATATAAAATGCTCGAACATTAATGCTTTGAGTTTTGACTTAAATACTTAAATTCAGATTCAGAAAACATTAAATGTATACCGTAGTTCTCCTTTAGGTGATACTATGTTATACCAACATAATGATGCTAGTTTAGTTTCACTTAATTGATAGTTAAATATACCATAATCAGACATGTATGTTATCTTTGGATCAATTAACCATGATAATGTTTAAGATTAATAAAACTAATTGATTAGTCTTTTGGCGATCCATAACAATTTTATTAATCTATGAATGTCAATATACTCTTGAGCAACAATAAATGCAATAATGAGCAGAATATATGTCGGCGCCTAGGAAATGTCAGGCATCAATTTACATGATAGATGAAATCAATAATAAAAGCATTGGACACTAATTCATGTATTTTAATAACACGGGAAATATGAACTTTTCACTAATAATTACTGGTGCAGACGGGAAAATTAAATTGCTATTGGGTCAGAAAAATATCTAGCTGCGGAACCATTATTCTAATTTTAGACCTTGATTCATAAATCGATAAAAACAGTTTAAGGATCGATGAATGAAAAACGCTAATCTTTAAAGGGAAATCAAGAATTCCCTAACTTAGCTCTGATGCCACATGTAAGCAATTATATAACACTAGAATCAAAATCTTTAGAATTCATGATTTTCGCATATAAATTAATTGATAAAGAAACATACCTTGATCTATAGCAATAGTTGAGTTATTTAAACCTGCAAAATAGAAGCTAGTGAAATCTAGAAATCGTTCTCTCTCTTTTCCTTTCTGTAATTGAATAATATAATTTGATTGGTTTCTTTCACTTTTATAGGCAGAAACAGGCAGTCCAAGAGTCATGCAATTCAAGGGTCATAAAAAAAACTATTCACTTTCCATCAAAGATAGCTATAAAAAACTGTCACTTCTGAGTAGACCAATAGAATTTTAACAATAATAAACCACTTTAATTAAAATATTAATAATATTATTTGGACCACATTAATTGGTTTGACATGGGCTACCCAACTTTTATTGCGTGGCAATTTAGGTTCGTTCACCGACTTTGGTACTCCTGTTGGGCCATCTCGTATTTGGACTCGTCTATAACTGATAAATCAAAAGATTGAATTGCGAGAAAGGGGTTAGATTCGCTTGCTAACTCATTGTTTGGATACTCAATCCAATAATAAATATTTGAGAGCATTATGGAACATGCTTTTGGGATTGGAAACCTTGTTGTCTCAAAGCAGAAGTTTAAAAAATTTAACTTTTTCCTTAATTTCTTCAATTATCTTTGTCCCTTTTTTTTCCCTTCTTTTGGAGCAAAAGTATTAGGGCAAAGAAATCAAGCCATCATCTATGGAGCAAAAAAAATATAAAAACGTTAGCATATATGTCAGGATACATTATGAAAATTAAAACTCTAGATTTGGTTTGATCAAAAGTTATCTTTATTAATCAAAACTGGATCAAAAAAATACAAATGAAATGAATGTAGATAAACATATTATTCCAAAATAAAATTTCTAATCAAACCCAATTTTCTGCCTTTGATTTTATAGAATCTCCTCCTTGAAACTAAACTAAATGCACAGATGATCTGATGATCATTATCATAAAGCAATAGAACCATAAAAAAGGAAAGAAAAAGTAGGAGGAAAATAGTAAAGAGCCATTAAATATACTACGTGCTTGCGTGCAAGGATGAAGTTGAGTATACATGCATGGCGCTTCATATTAGGTTAACTGAATTCCTTCACTTGTTTTAAATTTTGATGGCGGCGGCATGTGATTCAGTTTTCCAAATTTTGACGCCGCATTTGCTGGTAGAATCGGTTAATAAATTCCTCCGCCTTGGCATCTATCATCTCGTCTCCAGCAAGGGAGTCAAAAACTTTGTCAGAATCATAGCCGTCTTCTTCATCGAGTTCTTGAAGGTTGTTTGCTGAAGCGTATTGGCTCATAGCATCACCGGTGATTGGGGAGGCGGATGAGGAGGCCACGGAGGAGTATGGGGAGGCCGGCCGGAGTTGGTCGTTAAAGTTCTCCACGCTTGTCGAGGTGGAAAAGGATGGATTTGAAGGTGGTGGTGAATTGTCATCTTGAAGATGCAAAGGTCGGATTGATCCTACAATCTTCTGCCAATTTCCGTTGGAAGAATCCACTTTTGATTTATCCGATTTAGCAGGTCTCTTGTTCTGGCTTTTGCGAAGCATGAAAATTGCTGATTTGAGGAGGCTGAAAGCGCCACGCTTCTTCTTTTTCCCTTCGTTCACCTTCGGCTGCGGTGGCTTGTTATTGACATCATTGGTGATGCCGCCTTCTACGAAGGCGGGAAAGTCTACATTGTTGATGATTCCAATGATTGATTCATCTTTCGACATAGCGAGGAAGATAGATATGCTGCTCTTTTAGCTCTCTCGGAGAGAGTCTGTGCGTGTTCTTGGTTAGGACTCTCCCTGCAAATTGCAGGGCAGAGATGGCGGAGAAAAAGGTTAGGAAAGGTAGACTGCTTGGCACTATTTATAGAGGGAGACCGGAATTTACTCTCCGGTTGAATTTCTCTTGGATCATTCATCACATAAATATTACTTTAATACCCATTTAACTTCAAACAAATAGTGATGTGAAAAGAATAATTCCTGTACAAGAATTATGGACAGAAATTGTACAGGTGATGCGTTGACAGCATCTGTACGGTACATTTTCTGTGTTTGTTGTGTCAAAAATGCAGTGTCTTTATGTAAGAATCCTGTCAAATTTTTTCTTTACTTGTAGCAAAATTGTATGAAAAATATCTTTCACGAATTGATAAGTTGTCAAAAAGAAAGTGAAGAAATTTTTTATTTTGGTTGATGAGATTTTGAACTAATCAAATCTCGTCACATCATCCGTCGATAAAAAAACCTATAAGTTGCAATGTGCATGTAGCACAACTGTAGTAATATATGGTCTACGTAGTTAGTCTTCGATCTTTCATTATATTTGCATAATCAGTACTCAATTATATGAGCTATTCAAAACTCAATTAAATCATGTTCACTCATTTCATTTAAAAAAAGTAAATAACTATTTACATAATAATTTACATAATGATTAAGCGTAAAAACGTATGTAGGAAAAATTGATGAGATTTTGATCCAATTAAATCTCAATACATCATCTATTGGTAAATCATTATGTAAATTATTATGTACATGTAACACAACTATTTTATTTTTATGTATAATTTTCTCAAATGAGGCCGGTCTCTAGAATTTTAAAAGTGTATTATACCTATTTGGTGGCCTTTAAACTTTAAAAAAATTATGTTTCAAATATTATTTTTTGGATAATATGTAGTTAAAAAGTAGTAAAAAAAATTTGAGTTTTCGTGTAGAATATTTTATTTTATAAATTTGTGGTTGAAAATGAGTATAAAAATAAATTAAAGTAAAGTAAATGCTACCAAACAGGGCATATTTTCACAAGGCTTATTTGATGAATTATTATAGAATTGAATATTTTGCATTATTAAAGGTCGGAGTTACAGCTACTTCTTGAACTACGAGGACCAATACTGCAGACTTTCCTGGTCATAATGTCAAAATAGTTCTCACTGTAGAAGGAAGATGTGCGTGTGTTGGTTCGTTTTAATCTAAAGGAGACAGGTGGTTTAGGTGGAAGAATGGACGGTGGTGAGAGTGGCTGCAAAGGCCTACGGTTTATATTGAATTTGATTCCTCAAGTCTCTCCCCATCCAATGAAATCTGCGATGGGATGTCGTTAATTTCCTAGAATTTCTCCAAGTATATACGTCTTATGTTCGGAAATCTACAAAGTAACTTTATAAAATCAAACTTTAATTTTCATTATCATAGTTATTACACCCCTTCGGATAGCGACCTGGTCAAGTCATCATATTATTTGGTCGAACCGTCTTTTAAAACCATGAATGTTTTTTAAATGAAGAATAATTTTGTTACCATACTTATATTTTTCTTATAATTTTATAATAAAATATATATTTTTTATAAGCTAAAGCTTTTATATCCGTAGAAAAGATGGTTCGTGTTTGGCTTCGTTATAATATCTTTATTGATTCACAAAACGTTTCAATAATAACTGTAAATGTATGACTAGAACTAAAAGTAACTCTAATATTTTTCAAATATAAACGTGGTATGAAATTAGATGATGTCAATTATATTCGTAGCAAACAATAATTTAGCGTGATGTTTTGCCCCTATTTGGTTTTGGTAAAAATAAAATTTTTAGTAGATTTTAATAAAAGTTGATGAAATATATACTTAAAAAGTTGAAAAAGTTTTGAATCCCATAAATGTATGGTTAAAAATAAATTTTAAAAAGAATAAGTTTCTGAAAAATAAAAGCCAAGCAGCGACCATATATACTAAGTTTAATGGTTTGACAATTAAGATTAGAGTAATACTATTCATAGTCGCTTATTATCGGTAGTCGTCATGTATGACAGTTTATTATTTGAGAATTAACTTGTTATTTGAGACAATAAAATTATAAAAAATTAATGTCTCAGATAACAAACTATCACGTAGGGCGACTACCAATAGTGAGCGACTATAAATAGCATTATTGTCAAGGAGTAGAATAATGATACTGTATATAATGATTTAAAAATAAACGAGGTGTCAAAAGAGAGTATATTTTTTTATTTGGTTGAAAAAATTTTGATTCAAGTATATTTCACCATATCATGTGTATGTAAATCATTATATAAATTATTATGTGCATGTAGAACATCTGTAAAATTTATTTGTACAAATGAGTACAATAGGAAAATTAGTCAACTCGTGGTCGATTTAATATACTTGTTTGGAGACATCGTTATCTCGAATACATTAGCACTAACATCTTCATAAAAAAATTGCAAGTTATCATAACAATCATCGCTCAGAAGTCAAATCTAAAAACTATAATTATTTTACCTCTTCATTGTCGACACTGTCATAAATAGGCGGATTATCATAATATCGTTTGAATCATTTCCTTATCCACCACAATTATCTCTCTTTGGAACATTTCTAATTTCCAATTGAATTATTTTCATCCCAATTTTTCCAAGTTAACCAAGCTTATATCATTGCATTAACTTCGCGGTATTTTATCTAGCCTAGAACTCAATAATTACTAATTATATCGTCTTTCTTAGAAAGAGGCCCATTTTTATATATTGATTTTAATGCCAATTTTCAATTCTTACAATCGAACATATCGATTTAGGGTACTTTCTAAACATCACTAGTTACATGTGTGTTGTGAATCATTCAAATATTTTGTTCACGGTCACTTACGGTAGCTTAAAAAGAAAAAATTATAATGGATACATCTTATCTTTCTTGACAACTTAAACATTCAATGTGTTGACCCAAAAATTTGTAAAGTGAAAGACCCCAGGGCATCTCCAAAGCTATCACCAAAATACCGAAATGTACCAAATTTTGGTGCAAAAGCTTCCCAATGTGGCCCCAAAATTTGAATCAATTTGCACCAAAATGTTGCAAAGTGAATAGTGTTGCACCATATTAATGGTGTAAAGTCAAATTTACGTTTTTTTTTTTCAATTGGCCAAACTAATTGATGAAAGGTATTTGTGTCATTTGTGTTATATATTTTCTAATAAAATAAATTTTTATCATTTTTATAATAATAATAATAAGAATAATAATCAATTATTACTTGCATTTAAAATAAATTTTAATAATGTAAAAAATAATAATTAATAAATAAAATTGCAACACAAAAAATCGAGGACGAACATAATGTTGATGCACAAGTTCAAGAATTGACGGAAGCGCCAAGTCCAAAAGTTGAGTTGATTGAAGATGAAAATTATCATTTTCAAGAATTCCTTGTCCATCATAAACAAATCAATGATAAAGAGACTCGCATTACACTTTGAAGTACATTAGTCGATCATTTGTGGAAATAACATACGGATTTCGAGAATTAAATTGCAACACTATTTCGAATTCGTAATATAATAATATCCAAATTCCGAATGTATTGCACTATTTCGAATTAGTAATTTACGTATTTTTAAAATAAATAAAGAAATAAATTTTTTAAATAAATAAATTATTAAGAAAAAAGAAAGAGAAGAAGCTGATTAAACACTATTCATTTGGTATCATGAATGGAGATGATTTTTAGTTTGATACAAGATTTGGTGTAAAATAGAGCAAAGCGTACCTCCAAATTTGGTGCATAGTTGGAGATGGCTTTGGAGGCAAGCCATGAGTTTTTTTGGTATAAAAAATGAATTGATTTGTACAAATAATATTTAAATAATACTATATGCCTAATTCTTTTTAAATATTTTAAACTCTATAAGGAGGTTGCAGTTTTCATCTAAACTTCCTGGAATGATTCACCAGATTTTCCAGTAAAGTTCCTTTGAAGTTTGACTACAAGTTTTTGCATTTCACTTGGTCTTTTTGTAATAGGCTAAAGTTTACCAGATGAGTTAGAAGAAAAGTTTACGTCATTTAATAAATTATTAACAATTCGAAAAGAGTGTACGCTTCTAGAAACGCGGTTTCTTTGAAAACACTGTGTTTCTTCTACCTTTAAAATAATTAAATAGAAACAAAATACGGAAATTAAAAGGAAAAAACAAACGTTTACTCGTGTCAACTCTATGGAACTTTATTTCAGGGGATTCCTGCTTGGGAAAGGTTGGGAATATCCAAACTTGAACAAAAACGTGTTTTGCAGTGCAAAAGTGTTGGTGAGTCCTTTTCCTAACCATTGATGTACTGAAGTATGCCCAAAATATCCTTTTCACGTTTTACTTCTACAGTCAACATTATTCAATTAATTCCGCCATTAAAAAAAAAAAGTCTTGTTCTTTTAACCACGTATTCCATTTAAAATTTAAGGTGTGTTTGATGAATATTATTGAGGAAAAATGTATTTTAAATAGTGATATGATGAGAAATATGTGGCTAAAAAGTAGTAAAAAGTTATTGGTGTGTCAAACGGGAGTTTAGAGTAATACTATTTAGTTTCACTGGAGTTATAATCTCGTTAATGTAACATTAAATGATAAATATAATTAAATGAGTTATTTAATTCCAAATTTCGTATAACATATCACTTAACACCACATAAACTAAGGTTACAACCTCAGTGGAGCTATACAGATTACTCTAAAATTTATTCAAATGATATGTTTTACGTATTGATATGCAAAATGATGATATAATAGTGCTACATAGAAAACAGAGAGAGAAAAAACATAGAAGGAAAAAAGGATTGTGCTACATGTACATAATAATTTACATACATATGATGTGATGACATATGATTGATTTAGAATTTTTTCAATTAAATAAAAAAAAATTCCACTATCATTTTTAGAGTTCTATCATTATATGACTCCTTATGTTGTAACTCCTTGTATTAAAAGTCCATTAATATAATTCACATCATCATTTTGTACATCAAAATCAGAATGAACAAAGAGCATCATGATTTTAACCACATTGGTAGTTATAATATGAGGGATGATTTTAACCGCGTAAAGCCAGTATCCCCACCGCGTAAGGTAACTGATTCCTACTCGCGTATATTCATACAATCACACACATATATAAACTTCTCATATTCGGCTGCCAAATCAGTATCTAAACGTCTCACAAAGGAAAAATTTGTTAATCTCGTCATTAGTTCTCGATCAACCCTGTATATTTCTGATATTCTTTTAAGAATTTAAGCAAACAAGAAAAGATTGCAAAATGCAGAAGAACAACTCAGATTTTACACGCAGAGCGTTGAAAATCCTCCGTTTAGCCTTGTCGTGGGCGAGAGAAGGCGGCTTGTTCCGGAAGAGACTGGCAATGAATTCAAATACACTACATAAGTATATCAAAAGTCTCCTGCACGTTGGCCACAGCGGAGACCAGCTGATTTACGGCGAGCGTGAGCTGTCCTTCGACGCCTCTCCGCTCATCCACGTCAAAATGCATCGTCCTTCTTCATTGTGGTTTA
>CAIGRP010097197.1:0-13533 GCA_903798385.1 Fraxinus cuspidata
TGGTCCAACATCGTTATCAAATTATATATATGATGCATTGATTCTTTTAGGTTAGACACAATTTTTTAAGTTTATAAAAATCAAATGGGACGTGAAGTTCCAGAAATTGTGCATGAAAAAAGAACGTTACACTCGTTAGGTCAAAGCAGCTAGAAGAAATCGTAAGTTTTTCTATTCTTTTGTTGTTTTCAACGTTGAAAATAGGAATCATCTTGATGTTTTTCAAGAAAATAAATGGCACCGACGTATTTATAAAGGAAAGTAAAACCAACTTATTTTGTAGATTTTTCCTAGCATCTGTTTGGCAAAATTTATAAATGATCAATTACGCATTATGAAATACTATTCACTTATCAATCACTTATTTATATCTATTTATATATTACACTCTTTATAAATTCTGCCCAAACGGAGATTTAATAGATGCCTTCTTTTTTTAGTTAGTATTTCGTAATCATGATTTGTTCTTCGGTTTAAAATTAAAAAAATACATATTTCTTTACATAAAATAGAAATATTTATTTTCAAATATTTCTCTTTATATAATAGAATATGCATTATGCACGAATTGGAAGGGACGAGAGTGGATATGAAAAATGAATTTATGGAAACATTTTTGTATATAAAGAAACAAAAGAAAGATTGATGTTACGATAACCCAAGTCAAAAGTTCGAGTATTGGTATCTTCGTGCTCTCCATTCCCCTAAAAAAAAGGAGAAAAGTACCAAAATAAATATCCAAAATAATTCTGCTATAAACGTTTATGTACTCAGAATATTAAGCTTACATAAGATGCTTTAGGGATCAATTTGGATGAGAAAGTACCAAAGTTTTTACGACTTCTGAAATCACTTTCTTATTTAGAAACGTCATTATCTTCAAATTTGAAATCATTTTGAGTTAGAAATTTGAATGAGTTGAAACATCAATCAATTGTGGGCATCGAAGGGGATTTTGATGGAGTACGAGTCAATAATAGTATAGTATCAGGGAATAAAATGTCAAAACGATATAAGCTTCTGTTTTATTCCCTTTATTTTACTTTAGATTGTGTTTGAAAACACAAATTTTTCATGGAATTCCATTTTCCAACTTTTACCTTATTTGATAACATAATTTTATCTTGGAAAACATTTTCTCAAAAACTTTCACATGTGCACTATTTCTTGGATTTGGAGGTGGGAAATCTGATTCCAGCATTTTTTTTTTTTTTTTTGGATTTTTTTTTTTTTTTTTTATGGCAATGGAAACAAATTTTATAACCAACTGTGAAAAAATTATCACTTTAATGGACAATTTTCATGTAAAACAAAGCCAAACGAACACAAAAATATCCAAAATTTTAAAATTTTTCGAGTGAAAAATTATACAAATCAAACACACTTAATTAACAATTCCCTACAAAACAAGTTCTAGGCAATTACTTTTTTTTGGAATTCACTTTCTTTCCACCTATTTTCCACCATTGCAATCAAATGGACTCCTAATTTATCTCTCATACTCATTTATAATTACATTTACACAATAAAATATTCTACACGTAAATCAAAATTATTTAATACTTTTTAATCACACATTCTCCAAAAAATACTATTCAAAACAACGTTTTTCAAAATTTAAGACCACCAAACAGGGGCTAAGTCTTGTGCAACAAGAGTCTCAATTGTAATGGTATCAAGTGTTTATTTAAATATTTTGAGTAATAGGCTTTACCAACTTGACAAATTGAACTCAACTAGTCGATTTTAGCTCATCTACCTTAACAAAATGTTGAGTTGTTCAAATATAAGCTCGACTTGATACTTAAAAAATAGTCGTGTTGAGCGAATACAAGGTCATTCAACTTTACGAGTTCTTAAAAAAGAAATATAGGGAATAGAGTGAGTCCCATTTTAAATAGCGGTTCAATTAATCTTTCGAAGAATTTTTAAATTTAAAAAGTTAAAAACTGAATGATCATTATTTCGCAAATTTGCCTTTGAAAGTGGATTGTTTCGAAAAATTCTTCGTTAAGAAACCATTTTCATTTACCTACAAATTTCAATCGGTTGATACAGCTTTAATAATGCGTATAAAATAATTATTTATCCATGGAATAATAATGCAATATTTCAAGAATAAACTAAGTGGGTAAGCCGCTTAGCTATTTTTTCCAAACACGATATGCACTTTGGATTGTATAGTAGTCGATATCACTGTGGACTACTGACTAGTTAATTAGATTGTGTCCCAGTTGTTTGGTGTGGATTAAAATGAATTAAACGTTTCAAATTAAAATCAAAAATTAATTTTAATTATACAATATTTTATTGGATTCATAATTTTTCAATCACACATTTTATCAATTTTTATCAAAATTTACTAAAAAATTGATTTTTAGCTAAACCAGATAAGAGCTATAAAGAATTAATTGGTCACTCGAGGAAATTCGTTGGTACCATTTAAACTTGTTCATTTCAATTTTGATGAACTAATTTTCGTAAAATTACTTAAATTTTGTTGATGAAACTCCTTTCGATTTAAATTTTCGTAAAATTACTTCATCTTGAGCCTATTTTTTGTGTTTCTGCTAGTGAAGTTTGTTTCTTTTTTGTTTCTTTTTCCAACAATTAGGTCATACCGTCATAGAAAGAAGCTACAGTATGATTTCACCTGTGCATGCAATAATAAATGGTGGGTATGGCCAGTTGTCCCCACTTCTTAAATAAATACTAAATGGAACAAGTTGATAGCCCTACTTCATTAAAAGCAAACGTGACACTGTCCTTCCATTAATTTACAGAGCCACATATTTTTTGAATAATATTTATGTTACAAAAAGTTCGTTTGAAAAAGTACTTACACATAAATTCGAGATAAATAGAGACAAGGAAAAAAAAAACTCTTTGCTCGTAGTCATCGTGCATCATGTGAAATATTTTCTGGGTCGATGATCACTTTCACAATCGCTATCCTCTTCAGAGTACACTAGCATGTGTCCAAGCTGGCCGTGCTGGAAATATTACATCCTTTTAAAACTCTCCGTCATGCGTATACATATTTCGAAGATGACTTAACTACAGTAGGAATATAAGCATCTGCGACTGCTTATAAGTTCCTTAATCTGTCTATAACGACCAAAATTTCAAATCTCGTTCATGTGATCTTAACATGTTCAACTTTAAGAAATTATGTTTCATTTTTCAATTTGGAATGATGTCTAAAAGTTCCACTGAAATGAAAAGTGAGTCTGTCCTGAACACAGGAAGACATGATTGCTGATATTTTATAATAGAGCAGTTGCACTTGTGTTGGGCCACGCCAACCAAACTCCCTTTGGTGGATGTCTCAAATTCACATTTTTAGCTGCCCTAGTTGAAAAGTTTTCTTGTGCTTCTTAATATAAATTTGGCACTGCCCCATAATTTCTATCTTCCAAAGGGTTATAAAAACTTGAAAGGAGTAGCACAAGCCCGTATGTATTGATGAATATTTCAATAATTAGTTGATGTGAAATTTATTCCTTAATATAACCAGCAAGATGTTGGCTATTTGAGAAGATCATTCTTAAAATTCGTGTGCTCGTTTTTTAGTTTTAATTGGATCAAATTATTCATTTGATCTTAACGAACTCTGGTATTATATCAAGATTTGATGTTTCATCTTAAAAGGTCAAGGAGCGGTTCAAGTCCTTGTATGTTGATTTATATTTAGATAATTAGTCATCCGAAATTTATCCCTTAACAATGGTAGCCGGTAGGTTAGGGGATGGGACATGGTGGGGTCATTTAGCATTATGTTCAATGCTCTTCTTATTCACTTGCCAGAGTGGTTGGGAACCAGAAGCAATCGTCGAGCAATGTTGACTTTCATGGAAAATTTCCATATTGGTCCTCAACTTATGATCTTTACAATAAGTGGCTCCTCATTCTTTATAACAGAGCATTGTGAACTTGAACCTATGGCCATCGCTGCGCAGTAATCCCAGTAGGTAAGTGATGAAATTTATTCTTTTACTAAAAGATGATTATACTCTTATTTAAATTGGTACCAAACATTTCTCACTTGTGGTTTAGTGTTAGTTTAAGAAATTTTTATTTGGTTATGTACTATCGTTGTGTTAAACTCGATAGCATGGTTGGAACAAAAAGCAATTGAAACGTTAATAAACATTTTGAACATGTTTGTTTTGTAAGAAGAACTATCGGTTGGATGTTACGAAAATTATATATGTATGTACTTATTCTTTTTCTTTTAATCACCTAAAAGCATAAACAACTATTAACCAACATTTTCAATTTATATCGGAACCACATATACTTGATGATTAAAGAGAAGGATTTTTTAAATAAAATTCTATGAAAATCTTTTAAAATGAAAGTGTGCGAAAGTTCATAAAAGTTTATGAAAATCTATGAAATCTCTGATTAAGGATTTGTGCAAGAAAGTTTTTCATAAAAATTTAGTAGATTTAAATAAAAGTTGAAAAATATTGGATTCCATACAAATGTGTGGTAATTTAACTTGTTATTTGGTCCTCATTAAAATTATAATATATTTTTCTTTCTCTTCTTTTCAATCACACATTCAACGATAAAATAATATTATACGTAAATCAAATTTCTTTTTTTTTTCAATCACCAATTCGTAAAAAAAAACTATTTAAAAAATTACAATATCAATAATGGGAACCAAACAAGGGCTAAGTTTGACCAGTTAAAAATTTAATAAAACTTCAAATAAGATGTAAAAATAAAATTTTATAAAAGATTGTGAATTTTTTATAATTTTGTAAAATCTACAAAAATCAATAAATGCTTATGAACTCTACAAAAGTTAGCTAGTTAAAAAAGTTGACAAAATACTTGAAAGCCCAAATTGAGTACAACCTCTTAGATATAGGTGGCGATGAGCAATTTTTTGACAAGTGTTTTATTTTCTTGATATTGCGATCATCCTTTTAAATCGTGTAACCAATGAACGTTTAAAAGAGAGCTTTAGTAATTTAGTAAAAAAGAATAGCAAATACTATAATAATTTAGGGGAATCAAATCAAATTGTCAATGTACGAATATAATGAAAGAGATATAAAACCAACTATCTCTAGAGTCACTTCTAGTAATCATGCTATTACGAGATTTTCTTCAAAATTACAATTAATAGGATTGAATGCCTTGAAAAATCTAACTACTTATTGAATTTTTTAAGACATCATTTTCAAATATACAGATACTATACTTGCAAAGATTAATTATTAAAATAACGAAAACTAGGTCAGAGCATGTTATTTAGCCCTTATTTGATGGTCATTATAAAGAAAATTTGGGAGAAAATAATATTTTGAATAATGATTTTTGGAGAGTGTAGTTAAAATATAGGGAAATTTTTCAAATTTACGTATAAAATATTTTATTGCGTGAATGTGTAATTGAAAATTAGTACGACAAAAAAAATCAAATAAAGAGAGTCAAACATGGACTTATGCTGGTTCAAAAATTAGATATTTGTAAAATGTTATTAAAAATTAGATATCCCTACAAAAAAGGGAAAAAAAAAATATCCTAAAATAACACATCCAACATCTCCCCCACCCCCTCACATAGGCACTATCTCTAATAATGAATAGACATCACCTCCGTAGTTGTCATCATTGTCGCCACCACCACCATTCAACCCACACACCACCACCCTTAAACCCATACACCACCACCATGCTCAAGATTCAATCTTCCTTTATTTTATTTTTTTTGTTTCTCCCTCTATTTTTCATATATTCTTATACGAAATTCAGTCCCTGTTTGAACCTCATTTTTTCGAATTAGGTGTTGAAAAAGTAATTTTGTTGAATAATATGTGAATAAAAAATAAGGAAAAGATTTGAGTGTAATATTATTTTATTGAAAAAATGTTTAGTTGAAAATGAATGTGAAAAATTTATATACATTTTATCAAAAAGTAAAGATTTAAAGGCACGTGTGGTTTCTATAAATATTCGGTCAATTTAAATGTTTGTAGTTGTGTAATTAACCTCAAAATAATTATTTTTGTTGTACTTAAAAGAGGACTATCGAAATGGAAAATCCTTCTTTTTTTTCAACGAGTAAGAAGGAAATTAGGAAGTATCTTTGCTTGTAATTAAGTCCTTAAAATTATTGATTAGTCAAAATTCTGTCAACTTCTTTTGACATTCACGCGTTTTCCCTCAGGCTAAGTAGTAGATTAGCCATGCTTTTAAGAGATTAGGTAGTTAATATCTTAATTTCTTTATTAGAACTACTTTATTTAGCCCTGTTTGGACCACATTAAGTGCACGTTGGACATTCATTAATTTATTTTATACTTTGTTACATAATCATTTTCAACCACACATTCATGCAATTAAATATTACTAAAAACTTTTTCCTAACCACACACTCTCCTAAAATTTAATATTCAAAACTTTTTATTTTATTTTTTAATAATGGATGTCAAACAGGCTCTAAAATTACATTTTGAAAAAAAAAAAGGCATTTTTGAATAGTAATATTTTAGAAAATGCGTGGTTAAAGAATAAGGAAAAAAGTTTGAATTTAAGTGTAATATTATTTTATTGAAAAATGTATTATTGAAAATAAGAAATAAAAAAAATGTATTTTTTCGGAGACTGGAGCCCAAACATGGGCTTAATAATTAACCTAAGATGTGTTTTGTTTAGTTAGAATAGTTTTTAGAGAAAGATAGTAAAAATTAACTTTATCAGAAAAAAACACTTTTACAAGAAGCAGGAGCAAAAACAACATTACTAAAAATGCCTTTATTTAAGCAGTCAAATTAGATTACATATATTTAAATCTGAAGATGTTATTTTGTGATTTGCTTGGCTGTTCACCGGCAAATATAAATTATAACGAGATCGTGCGAGTGTCCCACCGTTTGTTAGCACTGAGTTACTACTTGCTAGTTAGTGTGGTTGGGAACCAGAAGTACTTTTTATCATGCAAATGTGTTAACTTTTTAATGTAATCTTGACCCAATTTTTGTGATAATGAATGATACATTTTGTGATATGTTTAGACATGTCTAGAGCACATGGAACGTGAGACTCATTGGAGTACTATGTTACTTTTCTCGTGCTAAAAGGACTGAATTAAGATAACTGTAAAAATTACTGCAAAGTAAGTGTAACACCATAAAATCTTAATAAGTCGTAGATGAGTAGTTTGATACTATTTTAATGCAGATTGAGTTACGTCAATAAATTTATCAATTTATATAACTACTTAGGTGGATTTTCACTCATAGTCGCATGTAATTTGTTTTCTTAGGTAAAAACTTGAGTTTAAGTTGAATCAATCAACATGAAGATTTTTGGAGCTTAATTGAGACAGAAGGATGGAATTGCAAGATTGCCAGGAAGTTCAAGAACTTGAGCGGAAGACTTGGAAGTTCAATTCGCGGATTTCATAAATTTTGAGGACTAAAACGGTCATTTGGAGAAGATTTGGAAGAAATAAAAAATAAAAGGTCAAAAGTATCTAGAAGAACAAGAAAGTTAGAAGTAATAAAAGTTGAAGTGATGGACAAATAATCGAAGGCCCAAGAAGTAGAATGGGGAACCTATTCAGAGGACGTTAAAAAACTAGAGATCAAAATTTGCTACAAAGATCTCCACAAGGCAATATTATTTAAACGATAAGTAAATTTGGAGTTCAATGCAAAAAGTTACGTGCGTTCGAAATCAGGTCGCCGTAGCATATTGCACCTGTCGCTTAGGACAAGAATTAATTGTAACTACAGGTTTTGCCAAAGCAGCCACATCTGAATTTTAGATTTTTTGTTCGCTTTGGCAACTTATTTTTTGGGATTTTAGAACATATTAAGCACGTTTTTTGGTCTTTTGAAGAACTCTAAATTAGAAAACCCTCATAGTGTAAAAGAGAAGACTTTATAATACAACATACACCATCACATATCATTAGAGAACAATTCTTGGGGGTAAAAGTACAAGAAATTCTTCAAGACTTGAATGAATTTGAAGAGGAAGAATGGTTGCCTACAATCGTTGAAGGATACATTATTTAATTACTCATTTTTAGTTTAAATTCTGGCGACTGTTGATTGTTTATTATTTCTTCATTCCATATTGATGCTTGATCACCATTAGAAAGTGTTTGTGATTATATAATCATTTTCGAGAGGATTGGTATAATATAATTGTCATTAGTTTGATATCAAATCTCGTAAACAAAGAAATCCTCAAATCATATGGTTACCGTACAAATTTTTAGGCCAATACATGTTTGTTTGTGGCTTTTTCAAGATGCCAATCTATTTTAAGCTTCATAAGCCCAGCACCACGTACTCATCTCAAATTGCTCGCAACAATAGTGGTATACATAATGCACATTTCCCTTCCTCAAAATATGACGTGCTATTTACAAACGATAAGGTGTCACTCGTTCACTAATTCCATTTCTTATTCACTATAAATATAAGTCGTGCCACTTGCAAAATGGTAATGAAAATTAAAAAACCTAGAAGCTTTATCAAAATCACTTCTCACGCTTGACTTGAAATTCTCCATGTAGCAAGTACCACAATTCAAGAAGACTACTTAAACTTAATCAGTCTATATAAATACGAAGCTCAATATCATAGTCCGTTTATATTAACTCGAAGTCATCCTATTGCCTATGTACAACTCAACCATGCACACAACTAAAAAGTGCTCCTCTTGCATGATCGCCGTATAGTGCAACATTTTCGCAGCGTTCTAGTTTCGGATAAAAGGCTTCACGTAGCTCATGGTACTTCTCAATATCAAAGTTGTGAATTTTCATAAGCTTCTTTTGCTTTACTTTGAACCGTCGCCGAAAGTAGCCTTCAAAAGTGGGCTCTTTTGATGTCCTCAAAAAGAAGGCATAAGCAAGTGCAAAGTGAAGAGATGTGACAAAGAAGCAAATGGGCTCCATCACATCCCAACTTAGTTCCCAAAAAGTGAGCCTCATAAAGCCCAATGTTTGGAGGACTAAAAAGCCCAGACCACAATAGAGTTCCCCACGAACAAGGGATTGGGCTTTTTGGTCAATCAAGGCCTTTTGATTTTCCAGCTGGTCCAGTTCTTTCCTTCTTGGGTCGTTTGGCATGGTTATTGATTGTGTGATTATTTTCTCCATTGATTTTGCCACCTGGTCACAAATAAAAGTCGATTAAAATTTAGGTCAAGTTTAATAATTAATTTTAATAATATATTTTATGATATCCAGAAATTTTCAAATAAATATTCCATTATTTTTTATCAAAATATACTAAAAAAATATTTTTATCTAAACCAAACAGATGTTAAACAACTCAGTACCAATTTCATAAAGTAAAAATCATATCGAATTGCACTATGAATTTGAAAGACAATATTAATCATACATTTTGAGCCCGATTACGGGCTTGTTTGAACTTTCATTTAGCGTTGTTTTTTCTCAAACTTATTTCACTATAAGTTTTGTGAAATCCAAAATTTTCAAAAATACATTTCATTAATTTTTATTAAAATTTAATTTTTGTTAAACCAAACACAGTTTATCCTCCATTTGACAACTTTTATCCAATTTTTTTTTATATATTCATTTTCAACTATACATTATAAAATAAAATATTCTACACATAAATTCAAAAAATTTTCTTACATTTTAACCGTGCACGGTGCACTCTTAAAAATTTTACTATTCAAAACTTTATCTTTGCCAAATAATAGCAATCAAACAGGGCTTAACGTTGAATATTCTTCATTAATACCTGATTAGGTCTGAGGAAAACGATGTTGCCCAAAACGATGACGTTTCCGGATTCATCCAAAGCCTTAGAAAATTCCAGCCCCAGTTCATCATTCCCACACACGTCATCGCAGATCCGTACGAACTCGCCGTACGGAATTGTATTCGCCGGAATATTCCTCAGCCTTTCCTTAACTTTCTCCAACTGCATAACTCTTAACACCCTCTTCACATCCTTCACACTTACACCGAACTCATCCTCCTCCTCTACCGTCTGTAGCGGTGGGCTCAGCCCATCAAGGCGGAGGCGGTTATCTCCGACTATGTTCAGTGATTTCAGCTTCTCTCGGAGCTTGTCACCGACGGGGAGGGTCAGGAAGGAGGGGAGGTTGGAGGGGGAGGAGTGGTTGTTGATGAATCTGCGCTGGAGGAAGCGGCGGAAGAAACCGGCAGCGACGGAGTCTGGGGAGTGGGATTGGGCTTTGGCAGCATTTGGTGGTTTGGGCGAGTGATTGAGAATGGTGAGTGAGAGAGAAGAAGATTCTCTGTTGGTGGCGTTGAAGAGGCGCTTCGCAAATGTTCTTCGAAGCGCCATTGATGAAGGTTAAAGAGAGAGAGAGAGAGACTGTGTCTCAGATAGTTGAATGGNTTGTTTTCTGTATCTTGCGCTGCATGCATTGATCAACAACCGTCTACTATTTAAATAAATTTGATCGGAAATGGAGTCGTTGGTGGAGCTCTGTGATTTATTGCTGGTAAATTTTGAAAAAAGCTATTACATTAGCCTCTTTAATATCATGTAGCTAAATATTTTACTTATTTCATTTTCATTTTTTTTTTTTTTTTTTTTCATTTCCTAATTTATGGATTAAAAAATGGGTCGAACAAGCCCGATACAAATAACTATGGAAATATGTTGCATAAAAGACACGAGTTGATATGAGAGGATAGTTCGACTCGTATATGCAACTACGACAATGCTATAAATCCCGAGATTAAATTCCAAGTCAAACCAAGGCGTGCCCATATTGGATGAGGGTCTGCCACATGGCGCCTCTGATTTGACCCGTGATTTAATCTCGGGACAAACAGCAAGATTCATGTAACTATGAAGAGGTGAAGTAAGTTATGCCTATTGTCCAGCTTAGCCAAATATATATTGAATAATTTATTAAAATTTGTTAATCGATTATTTTCTTGAAAAATAGGCGTCGCTCATGAAATCATCCAATCAATTTATGATTAATTTTTTCTTTCTTTTACTTTCTACAAAGAAACTGGAGTGTAATTAATTGAAATGAATGGACAAACAAATGTCACCTTTTACTTCTCAGCTCTTCAAATAATTGAGCAATGAAATATAAAATAAGGGCTAAGGAGCACAAAAAGAAATTTGGTAAGTTGTTAGCTATATTAGGGTATGCATCTATACATTTACTCTAAATGGTATTCTTTATGCAACATGCCAATATTAAAATTTTTCTATTAATAAAATGGAAAATAATTTCACCGTAGGTTCTATTCTATCAATCTAATTACATTATCATTTTCATTCAAACCAACATTGTAAGTTCAATTTAGATATTTGTCCTTGCCGAAGATTTCCTACAAGAAAGTGAATCGACAACCTAGTTATAATTCATTAACACAGAAGAAGAACGTGAGACGTGTATGGGATCATCAATGATACAATAAACACAACTCAATAAGTGAATTATATATGAATAGACCGTGAACTATACACACGAATTAGAAATCAAAACGAATGATTGATGAATAAAGGTGGGTGCAACGTCTACTAGCATATCAACATATAAATCGGTTTGACAAAAGAAGTCTCCATCGCATAAGATCTGAACAAACGAAAAACTTCATATATATTAAGTAGTAGTTTGCTACAGGTCAGCAATATAAGATACAAATAATTTTGTCGAATTTTCAACTCAACTATAAACAGGATAAGATGAGCTAAATCGACTATTACATGTTGAGTGATCATTTCTAATATTGTTTTTGAATATTCAATTATTTCAAAACATCAACGTTAAATCAAGAATTAGTTGTGAATTCTAACACGATCAACAAATATTGTCCACTAAAATTGTAAAACGTTATTGTGACTCATGTTCGACTAAAACACGTCGTGAACGTTTATATGCTTTTAATTTTAAAAAAGATAGTGTTAGGCACACCGCACGCATGCATTTTTGCACGCTTTAGCAGAATTTCTACGCAAAGGATTCTATTTCATGCATATTTAGTGAAATTTGAACCAAGAATCCAATAAGCATTGAGATACTTCTGACATCAGGAAGTCATTATTTTCGGATACATTTTTCACACAAATCCACTGCTGGGGTATTTTGCTCAAGAATGTCAACCGAAATGCCCTTTCTTGATTTCCAAATTCCAACCATATTTTTAAAATTTTTTTGCTGTGTTTATATTCTTATTCTGTGAAGAATATGATTTATTCAGAATGATATCTGCCACCAAATGAATGGAATGGATTAGAGAATTTTAAACAGTTAGGATCTGGCTTTGGAGTTCTGGGTACCGATTATAAACGTTTTTTAAAGTTTCGATTTTGAGAGTTTATGAACAAATCGATTTTGAGAGTGGTTTTTTAAAAGTGAAATGAGATTAAATATTTACTTAAAATTTTAAGTTAGCATTTTCTACTTACAAGTAAACTTTACAATTATAAGTTAATTTTGTACTTTTAAATAATTTTAGATATTTTTAATTTTTAATTTTTACTTTTATATTTTATAAGTGAATATTTGTCTTATTAGTAGTATTTTTACTTTTAAAACAATTTTATATACAAAAGTGATTGTTTAATTTTATAAGTAATATTTTACTTAAATATTTTTTTAATTATAATGTAATTTTTTTTGCTTATAAATAATTTTTTTAGTTAATATATTTTTATTTATAAATTAGTTTTGAACAAAATAATTTGATTGGAAATAATATTTTATAAATGTAAAATTATAAGAAAATATAAGAAACGATTAAAATTCGTTAATTTGATGAGTTGAGAGAACCAGTCAAAATTAGACTACATCGATTTTAGTTGTTTTTAAACCATCCAAAATCAGTATCCAGAAAAATTAGAAAGCCCCAATTTTTCTAACACATCATACGTTGTGCCACCCAAAATTGATCAAAATCGGTAAAAAGATATTAAAAAAAAAAAACCACTCAAGGATATGCCCTTAGTGACAGGAAAGAATGGACATCCCAGGATATGAATAGATATGGTAAGAATACTAACGGTGGGAAAAGCTAAAACTCATAAAAATTCCTAGAAATTGGGAAGTGGAAAGGCCATTGGATTCCATTTGGTTTGGCATATTTTATTCTCAGACATTTGTGGGATGTCTACTACATTTCCATATGTGCATGCCTGCCTCCCCTCTTCATTCTCTTGCTTAGTTCGGCTCGATACGAATGTTTGTTAGAGAACTATGTTATTCCTACTCAATGTGAGTTTCAGTTCAATTTTATTAATTCATTTGACTGTAGATATTAAGCTCTATCAAAATGTTTACGGTTCACCCAANAACTATGTTATTCCTACTCAATGTGAGTTTCAGTTCAATTTTATTAATTCATTTGACTGTAGATATTAAGCTCTATCAAAATGTTTACGGTTCACCCAATTAAGCTAATAAGTTCAATACTAAATAGATGGATCTTATTAATGTCAATGTATGATAAATCATAAATCAAACCATCGAATTAGAAAAATTGAGTACTATCATATAGCTTTATATTGATTAAGTTCACGAGTTGGAG
>CAIGRP010097198.1:0-55098 GCA_903798385.1 Fraxinus cuspidata
TGGTTATCCACTTACCGTCCTTATCCATTAACTTATCCATTAGCCGATCTTATCCATTTGCCGACCTTATCCATTAGTTTATTCATTTGCCGACCTTATCCATTAGCTTAATGAATAAGAAAACCAAAAGTGACTTTACAACCAACAGACAAAGACTTTTTAAATACTAAATTTTGAAGGAGGGGATGATGATATTTATGAGAAATATACGAAATTTATGAATGGCGGACGTACTGTAATATTATAAGTAACACGAGATGTAACATTGATCTTTGTTAATCTCTAGCTTCGTGTCATCTAGACGAATCAAGTTATTTGCATTCTACTTTCATGGGCTAAAGATCAGATTTTATCTTCTCGTTAGTTTATATTTTATAATGTTTTGATTAAAAAGAAATTGGCTTGTAAAACCTATTTAACATTGTACTCAAGCAACCAAAAAAGGTATGTTGCCAGGATTTTTTAACCGAACTTTATCAATTGTATCATAAATATTTTTGTGTGAGTTGTTTAATATAAAATATGTATTTTAAGTCCAATGCATAGTCTATGACATAATCATAATGTTTTAATATAAAAATTATTTCGAGATTCCTATTTTGTAGACATGATTCCACGAGATATACCAAAGTAAGCACAACAAAACTCGAATTTTAATGCATGACAATTTCTTAGATAGAGTAACTTGCAAATAACGTCCTCACATTTTATTACTACTGTGAAAAACGTCTTTATCATTTATTTTTTTTGACATTTTCACTCTTATTTTTTTTCATTGATCAAAAGGTCATTTTCATCCATTCTCTCAATTAAAAATCGTAAAATGATGAATGTACACACTTATCTTTAAATAAAACAAAAAGAAAAAATTAATTGCAATCATAGTCCTAATTTTTTTAAAAAGGCGCAAACAAATCTCAAATAAATTATCAAAACTGTAATTAGCACATAATGCCCTTGCCTTTCACTATCATTGAGAAAAACATTCACACTTTTTTTTACATTTTCACCCTTAATTACACATTTGATCGCACAAATCATCATTTCTATCCATTTTCATTTGATTTCTCAATAAAGAGTTATTAAATTCTTTTTTTTAAAAAAAAAGTGCAAACGAATCTCAAATAAATTATTAAAAAATTAGAAATTTAAAAAAAAAATCTTTAATTTTTTTAAAATAGAAGGATAGATTCATCATTTTACAACTCTTTATGGAGAAATTAGATGAAAATAAATAGAAAGGATTATTTGCGTAATTAAAGTGAAAATACCAATAAAATGAAAGGTATTGACATTTTTAGCTATAATAGCAAAAGAGAGGGACATTATTTGCTAATTTTCCTTTTAATAATTTATTTGGTGGCTCATTTGCACTTTAAAAAAATTCTGGGACTATTGTAATTAATTTTTTCTTTTTCTTTTTATTTAAAGAGAATGATATATTCGTCATTTTATAATTTTTAATTGAGAAAATAAATGAAAATAACATTTTGCAAAATGAAATGTGAAAATAAGAATGAAAATACCAAAAAATAAAAGATATGGACGTTTTTCACAATAATAGTGAAATGTGGGAGACGTTATGTGTTATTTATCCTTCTTTGATATTATAAAATGTCGTGATAACGTGGGTATAGAATATAAAATACCTCTATTATATAACACCGCATTATTTATTTTCTATTACATATTTCATTATGAAATCTTAAAACATCATGGTGCTTTATGGGTTTCTTAAGAATAAGTGCATCAAATTAATTTTCTACCTAATCATTACGAAGAGAGAATTTCTGAAATCAATTTGGTGAACAAAAGTGAAACATATGGGCATGGACATTTTAGTTAGTTAGGCTTAGCCTTTCATGGCATGGGATCTCTTTGTAGTACACTTTAAGAGATGATTATTTAAGCTACTTGTTTGGTAATTATGGGATTTCTTTCCTCGTCTACCCTAATAAGAGCACTATTTACTTTGTGGACACATGCCACGTGTCACCAAACAATTGGAGTAACAAGTATTTTCTTTCATGTCAAAGAAATTTTATGCATTGTTAGAATTTGTTCAAATTATACTATATTTATGAATAGGATACCTTCTATGCATGTTAATAAGACCACGTAGCTTTGGTTCCTAATTGATTGTACAAAAATTAGACATTATTTTTACTAAAAAATTATTTAAAATATTACACCTATAACTTTATTTATTTATACATGTTAGTTCTTCATTACAAGCACGCATGAAAGTGGAGAAAGAGATGGGAAAGGATTTAAAAGAATTTTAGGCTATTGGCTAAAATTATATCTTCATGTGGAAAAACTATTGATGTTTTTCATAGGAGTTCGATATTGACTCGTTAGGATAGAGCTCTTAAGGCGAGTTGAGCTATTTAAACCTAGGACGACTCGTATTTGACCTCCACGGACCTATTAATATGTTCTTGTTTTTTCATATTAAAAATAAATTTAAAAAAATTAAAACTCGACCGAACACAGTCTATGCCAAGGCCAAGCCAATTTCACTTTTTACACTATATTGGAATAGTGAAAGTTTTAGTAGAAGATGAAAAGGGTTCCTATCATGGGATGGCCACAGCTAGTGAACTTTGTAGTACTAATAGAATTTTGAAGAAATACGCCACAATATGAGATATAAATGATAAAATATCTTCTTTTGTTCGAGAAATGCTTTAATTTGTTGTCAAGTAGTACTCGACAACATGTCAGACTTGCTTAACAACTAGTCAAGTATAACTTCAAATCATGTCAAACATAACTTAACAATACGTGAAACATATATACCACCTTAAAACCATAAATCACAATCTCTTGTCGCATAAATAAGAATGCAACCTTAAATTCATCATACATATACAAAAACAAATTTATGGAGCTAATCATTTATTGGATAAGAATTGTACGATATTGAAACAACTCGTATATACAGGGCGTGCGTAGAAAGTTTTGGAGTTTTTCGTTTTCATCATTGTCCTCGAATTATGAGATTATTAGTGTATAATACAAGAGAGATTCGGATAACTAGGCAATATTGTTACAGTATGCCTTCCTAAACTAAAGTAATGCAGTTCAATTTATAAATAAATTGGGGAATAGACATACTTGAAAATCTACTTTTAGTATTGATGTTCATTTTGATCAATCAATAAACTTCCTTTGCGCGAACATTGCTTCAAGTTTTTGCTATGGATAATAAGTACATTTTTATCTCGTAGAATCATTTCCATTAATAAAAGTTATATCCTCGTTGATGATGAGATTGAGAAGTTTCCTCAAATTGTTGTGGACAATTCATAGCCAAGTCATCTAAATTGGTTTAAATTATAAGGTCTTTAATCTTCACAAAATCGTCCCAAACTCTAATTTTAGAATTCAAGGTCGAACCTAAGGCGAGGCAGCAGCCTCGAGCCCCAAATCTTTGAGGGCCCAAAATTTGTTCTTCTTTTTTGAATTTAAAATAAAAATAATTTTAAAAAATAAAATGTTAGCTTAATTTTGCAAAAATATTTTCATGTTCATTTTCTTAATTTGTTGGACAATTTGCGTTATTAGTCCCTAACATTTAGCACATCTAGTGAATTTCTCCCCAACCTTTAAAATGGATTTTTCAATCTCCAATCTTTAGTTTCATTTATATATTTTGACCACATATAGTTCCTTAGACCTTAATTTTCTCACGCAGCAGAACACTATGCTTAACGCCTAATACAATCTTTCATACCTTTTATTAATTTTCAATTTCAAATTCTGAAATAGAAGTCGTTTCCTTTTCTAACATACAAATCTTGTCAAAAATTAGTTTAATGCACGACCATTTTACAAAGGAATTTGTGTAAAAAATTTAAAAAGATGACTCTGCACAAATTTTCATATTTATGTGCATGAGTAAAAATTCCATTATCTTCCTACATTTTGATGAAGTCTTGTGAAGAAAAAAATCGAATGTACTATTACAAGCGATTTGATAGTTCTCAAATCTAAAATTTTTCAAATCCAACTCTAATAGAACCCTATTATACATGGATCAAACTTGGTGTACACCAAATTTGACAGCCCCCTCACAATAGGGAGATGCGTTTTTGAAGCCCTCAATTGTGAGAGAGATGTCAAACTTGGCGTACAAGAAGCTTAATTTATTATACATTTCTATTACAAAATAGCAATAGCACGTTAATCATTGTACATCAACTGCACTTAATTTATCAAATCTTTTTGACATTTGGGTCTCTAAGCATCAATTTATATATAACAAAATTTCTCAACCCGCCATATATGGTAAAGGGAACAAGGATAGGGAATATGGTTTCAGTCTTAGTCGTTTGGTACGGAGGATTAAAATCAAATTTTAATCTAAGTCAAAGTCAAACAATCAATATTAACCACATTTTTTATAGGTCCCACAACTTTTCAACCACATATTTCAAAAACTTCTATCACAATCTACTAAAAATCTAATTTTAATCCACATCAAACATCCTCTTAAAGTCTCCTAACATATCCGAATTTTTTATGTTTCTCAATTGAATTTTTCTAAAATAAAAAAAAAATTATTAAAACATAAAAATGTATTAACCTAGTGGGGACGAAAATGCTTAGTTTTTTAATTATCATGCCGCCTCCTAAAAAATCTCAACAAATAGGGATGAAAATATAAAATCACAGTCCACCTTCATCCACGCCTGGACCCAAACAAGCACATATTGTAGGCATTTCTATCTCAATATTCTCCGTTTCCTCCTTCGGGAACTGTTTGAATTTACATACACAAATCCTTTCGTCAAATTATCATCAGAATCCCTTGAGCAATGGATTCGGAGGCTGCACGAACTGCTCGAGATTCACTGGAATTGGTGTTTCACATGTCCAACATTCTCGAAACGGGACTAGATCGCCACACGCTTTCGATTCTCATTGCATTATGCGAAATGGGTATCAACCCTGAGTCATTGGCAGCCAGTGTTAAAGAGCTTCGCAGAGAATCCCCACCTTCATCTTCTTCAGCCCCAACAACAGAAAATTCAGCGGTTCCTTAATAAGGTAAATAGCCAATAGTCTTGCGGCTTATTATTTTAATTTTTTTATGAATTAATTATGGGTTCAAATGTTGGTTAACTCGTCCAGTCAAGATCCCCTTTTTTCTTGTTGATAAATTAGGGGTTAACTATATGAATTTGAGAAGTGAGTTTTAGTACCGTTTCGATTTTGATTACTATTTTTTAATGAAATTGAAAAATTCCAATTCCTTGATAAGGTAATTAGCCAACAGTCTTACGGCTTATGATTTAAATTAGTTAATAATTATTTTAATTTTTTATGAAGTTGTTATGGGATTTAACTGTTGCATAATTTATTTATTGCCCTTTTTTCTGTTCATAAATTATCGTATGTTTTGATAAATCTGAGAGTTGCACTTTATTGCCGTTTCAATTTTGAATTTTTTTCGTCGAATTGATACTTTCTTTGAGCTGCAATTTACATTGATTTTTCAACTTTATCTATATCTGAATACATCTTAAGGAGTAGGATGCGACGTGATCTTTGAGATGAACAATATTTTATCTAAAATTGATCTTTTAATTTAAAATGTGGCTCCTAAATTGAATCCATTTCCATAAATTTGAAGTAATTTAGTATAAAGAAAGAAATGAAAAGGAGGAAGCATTTAGTAAGTTATAGAATTGAAAGAGGGGTAGTGGGAAATGTTGGATGCTTTGCTGCTCTGGGGATATTTTATCTGCAGGGACAGAAGATTAGTATGTGAGTATAGAACCTTTTCAGCATCTACCCTTTGAGCAATACTTGCATCAATTTTAGCTAGTGAATGAGTTCACATAACATATCCAACGTAACATTTGTTGGTGTCTGTAATTTGCTGTTATTATAGTTTTAGCATATGAGATTAGGAGCAGGTTAGATCATAAGTAAGATCTTGGGAGTAGTACTTTAGAACCTAAAAGGTTTTAGGCAACAGAAAATATGACATAGCTTTTTAGTTATGAACTTGTAGCTGGAATAGCTGAATAAGAATGGTAGTGGAATCTATATATATATATATATAAGGTCATGTTGTCTCAGATTATGACTGTTTTAGGTAATTAGGTTCGATTATTAACAAGGAATGAGAATTTGAAAAGGATGTAAAGAGCTGATTGATTGACAAGGAGAAGTGTAATAAGGATTCTGTGTGGTACAAAGATACATATAAGCTTAAAAGGTCAGCTATGCGGACTGGTTATTAAACCCATTATGCTACATGGTGTTGAGCCTTGAAGGTGAGAATGTCCGTAAGGCCAACTATGTTTAAATGAGGTGAAAGCATTTACTATCCTAGAGTAGCTTTTAAGACAGAAATAAAAGGAGGAAGGATTAAGTAAACTTAACCTAGAGGCTAGAGTAGAAAAATGTAAAATAGGTATTGTTGGTTGCTTATTCCTACGGAAATCTTATTTGCACATTGTGGTCAAATTTAGCCATACAAGTGTAGAACCTTTTCATCAAATACCCTTTGATCACATTATTCACTTTACAAGTTCTTTTTATTTATAATTCTTTGTCCATGTAGGCTTAATCACTATTTTGCCTTCAGTCCTTATTTTTCCCGCTTGAGGTATTGATGAGCTTATGAGGGGTATCAAGACTAGGTTCTATAGTAATGATGGGATGAAATTTAGAGTCCTATAAAATACATTTTAAAAGACCATTTCTAAAGACCAGTAATTAGATTTGATATTCTTTGTGGTATAGATGTTGGGCCGTTAAAAAACAAAATCTCAAGAAGATGACGTAGCAGAAATGGAGATGTTAAAAAGATGTTTAGCCGTACTAGAATGGAGAACATACGAAATGAGCTGGCACTAATTGAGAATAAACGAAGGGAACAACAATTTGGGTGATTGGAGCATGTCTTGCGCTGATCATATTTCAGCAGTATAAATTAGTAGACTAGACCAAATAACATGTTCTGTTGTGTTTGTTAATGCTTTGATTGTATTGTAGCTTTCAAATGTAGTTATGGACTAAACAAAATAGGAATAAACAATTCATGCTGTAGACACCAACTTTATTGGAATCAAGACTCAGTTTGTTAGTTGTTCGTGACATTTGATACTTGATATATCTGTATACGATTTTGAATAGGGGTTTTATGTTCCTCAAAATAATGGAGTTTCTAATTGCATGTTTGGGAAGTGATTATTATTTTGTAGCATCCATAACTACTACTCTATTATCCACTGATTGCTTTACCCACAACTTATAATCACTTGAATGTTAATTTAATCACATACCAAACATGTACTAAATACAAAACAAGCATAAAAGTTTTCAGCCGCAATTTTCACTTCTGCTAATAGTTCAGCGCATTCTTTATTATTACCGTGGGGTCTTGAAGTACAATGAGATTTTACTCGTTAGTGTCAATTAGGCAGTGTGACTCGAATATTTATGCCAAACGTAAATAAATCCAGTTCCATATGGCAGATTACAATTTCTTTTGCAGATGTTTATCATGCAACTTATGGATATCTTGCTGCTGCCAGTTAACTTTGCTGTCTGTCTATAGATTTTCGGCTAGTATAATGCTTGAGCCATGGTATTTCTTGAGCTGGAAAGAGTATATCTCCAGCAACGGTAAACCTAACTTGCTAAAATAGTGTCTTTAATCGGCATTAATCCTTTTTTTTTTTTTTAACTGGGATGTCATTCATATGGTTCATTATGTGTGTGGGTTTGTATTTCTTTCTTAATTTGTACTAGAATGTTACCTGCATATAAGCATCATTGACACTGCCTTAATAAATGAACCTCTTTTGGTTATTCTTTGCAGATAATTAAGTAATGACACTCACTGTATGTTGCTAAATCAAGTTCACCTGTGCTTCGGCGTTGTTCTTTTTCTGTCGCCTCCCTGTTTCGAGGCTCGAGATTCCTTGTTTTTCTCTTGTGATTTAGTTTTCTTGATGTCTATTGAACCCTGCCCTTGAATAGGGAATGTTTTGCACATGTTCGTGAAAATTTGGCACACACATTATTGGGAATTGAGACAATCTGAAGAGGTATGGTGTGGGTTTCTGTTCCTAACTCGAGTCTTGAAATTGTGTATGTCCTTTGATGAAGATCTTCTTGATGATTGTGGAAAATATCTAAAATTCTGAACATGTGAAAAAGGAAAAAGAGATTCTAACCTTATTATCAAATCTAGTTTATCAAGCTAGTGTTTGCCCCCATTCATTTTTAAAAAAAAATCTCTCTTTTTTAACCTGATATTCTCCAAATTAAATAATATTACACACAAATCTAAAAAAATTTATTATTTTTTCAACTACACATTCTCTCATCAATCACTATTCCAAAATTTATGATTTCTCCAAAATGGAGGCCAAACAGTAGATAAAACATTTCAGAATTAAATTCAAAATCATTACATTAAAATATGATTAGAAAACTTAATTTAGCTAACTTGTATAATTAAATTGAATTGCATTTGTTCACACCTCATAATAATGACAATTCATCTAGAATACATCACATGCACTCATTTAGTTCCCCAATAAATGTTGTGAGCTACCAATATAAAAAAATAAATGTTATGGGTACCAATAAAAGTCTTGTTTTCGTGATGTTCGCTATTGACATAAATTCATATACTTAAAAATAGATACAAAATTGACATGATAATCGAGAAATGAAAAATATTTTAGACTATCATATTCTTCACACGTCTAACTTTAAGATGTTATATCTTTGCAACTTGAGTTGAGTTGGTTTGGTATTAGTGTTTTTAGGATTTTCAATTTTTGTTGTATCGTAAAAAGAATCAATTAAGTTTTTGATAAACAATTTTTTTCAATAATTATATTGTTGTACGTCTCAAAGTCAACGTTTTACCTATATGTTCACTATAGCATTAGTACTAGTATTGTAAAATATTATTTTTACCTTCGTAAGAATATGCAAAATTATTAAATATTTTTCTAAAGTATATGTTCACTATATTTACTTTTTAAAATGAAAGAAAAAATAGTATATATTAAATCTCGAAATTTATATAATCACAAAGTAAAGCATATTCAATATAGTAGAAAATGAACTAATTTAATTAACTAGATTAAAATTGGTATTTTAATTATCAATAATTGAATAAGTTAAAAGAAGAATCTGAAAACTTACCCTCTTTTTTGTTTCTCAAAATCCACTTCCAGATTATTCAAATTCTTTTATAATCAATTTTTTTTTTTTTACCACATAACTAACCCTTCACAAGTGAAGATGTCACGACAAAAATCGGATGGGCGTGACCATACCTACTACTGTACCCAATTCAACCTTCACATGCCATAATATTATTCTTATTTAAAACGTTTGTGATAAGATTTGATTAATGAATTTCTATATGGTCCACAATGAGTGGGTCCCAATTGTTGTTATTAGTTTGAGGTGGCGTATTCCAATTTATGCTTATTTCACCCTTGTGAGAATTTAGAGTATGTTTGACCATCATTATCGTGAATAGTAATTTTTAAAAGAATGTGAATACAAAGTAGGAATTTTTTTTAATATGTGTATAATACTTTATTGTGGAAATGTGTGGGTGAAAATAATCATATAACAAGCCATAAAATAAATTAATGGATGTTAAAAAGGACACTTAATACGTGACACGAAAATCGAGTCATCGAGTATTTGTTCATTGAGTAATGTTATATATATTTACAAGGAGTGTGAGTCTTATTTCTACATATTTAGTCCCAGTGAATTTTATGAGAATGTGTAGTTAAAAAGTATTTTTCTTAATACAATTGATATTTTAAGATAAATACGCAATATCATATATGATATTAGTGCTCGAAAAATTTCATGATTATCGATTTGTCTAAAAGTTAAATGAACAAGTAAATTTCAAAATTAATGTTGTCAAATAAGTCACATTCTTATATAAATAAATAAATACGTTAAGAGGTAAATCGCACATTTGTTGTATGTGTATCAACATCAGAAAAATAAACGTACTCGTTATACAATGTAATTAAATTCTATACAATCATCGTCATCAACTCACCACCCACCACTTCACAAACGAAACAAAAGTCGCGTAAAAACACATGGCTGATGACACGTGAATTGCGAGTCATAATAAAAGTTTTTGTATGTGACCAATCTTTTTCAACAAAACCCCACCTTCCTACTTTATATTTGTTTATTTAAAAAAATCCAACTCCCCACTTCAAGAAAAGGCAAAATAATTAATAAAATACGTATGATATTAGGCAAAAATAAATCAAAATTACCGTGTCCACACAATCTTTTTTAGTTTTTCTTTTCAATAAAAATCATTTATTTTCATTTTGTTTGGTTTGTTTTACATTTATTTATTTACCTTTTAACGAGTAATAGAGTTTACTTTTTAATTCACTTTCCGTAATTAGTTATTTTGTCGGTTTGTATATTTAGTATATATTGATTTATTCAACGATCAAAAAATAAGAATCTTATAAAGATCGGGTATTAGTTAATATCCAACAATATCAATTTTATTAACGAAATTGTCGGTAGTTTATCTTTATTTCCTCGACCGTGTCTCTTGTCCTGTGATGTAAACTCGTGTTTACCTTTTGGATACAGTCCAATTTAGTGTTCGTAATGTACAAGTGGCGTGATATCATGTACATATTGACCATGAAAATCGTTGATTTGAGTATGACTTCTAGATAAAAATTGTTGCCGAGCAACAATCTTTTTCCTCTATATCCAACTAAGAAATTGTAGATTTATAAGCTATAAATTATTTAAAATAATTGAATTTTTTTCTTTTGATTATTTAACCAAATTTCGAAAATCTTAATAAAAAGACCTAAAAACAGGAGGGGTTTTGTAAAAGAGACGGCTCTAATTATAAGCAAAAGATAAAAACTTCTGAACTTTCCTACGACACCGTTTCTTCGTTCTGATCCCTTCCCGTGTTTTTCACGATTTAATTTAACTCATAATAAGAAAAGTAATTAAAAATAAGTTCCCCAAAAAATTAAAGTAACACCCTGTATTGATATCTAGAGAGAGAAAGGAGAGAATATCTCTCATTCTTTAAACATATATTGGTCTCTAAATTTCACTTAATCAGGACAAAAATCAGGACAAAACTTTTTCTGGATTTCTCCTTTGATTTTTTTCCTGAAATATATCAGATTCCTTCATCATTTCACTTCTTGAAGAAAACCCTGTTTAGATTATTGCTTTTATTTTGGTATTTTTAATTATTTTTTTGCCATAATAGTCTACAGATATATTTAGAAAATTTTCTTGGATTTTCTTGGATTTTTCTCAACAAACTTAATCCTTTTTGAGAACTTGTATTCAATTCTGATCGTCTGAAATTTTTCTTTTTTTTTTCTCAGATATAAAAAAAAAAACCCACAAAAAACAGAAGTTTCCAATAAGAATTCGATTGAAAATTCGGATATCTTGGATTGTTTGTTCTCATCAAGATCGAGTTTTGACACATTTTTTGTGATTAAGACTCGATTTTTTGATCTGGGATTTGACTAAAGATTTCATTTAGAAGGCTTTTTAAATTGAATTGAATTGAATTTTTCCCCATGGGAAATAGTTCGAAAAGTCTTGATAAATGGAGGGAGTATTTCAGGAGTGCAAATTCAGATATATTTGATATAATTGAGCATTCAATCATGGTTGCAGCCTCTGATTGTCCCAATGACTTCAAATTGAAAAGGGATCGAATTGCAGAAATGCTTTTCACATGTAAAGTGACAAAGTGTTTTGGTTGTGACAAAATTGAATTATCAGTTCCAAATGATGATGATGTTGAGAAATTCGACGAAAAGTGTAAAAGTGGGATTGAGGCTGGAGGGAGTAAAGATACTAAAGAAAGCAAGGTGAATAGCAGTAGAAATGATGATAATAGGGAGATGATGGAGATGAATTTGAATCAGGTTAGCAATTACGGTTATGGAGAAGCTGAGGCATTGACAGATGAAATTGAGGAGGAGTCTCAATTGTTTGAAGAAGTCTCAAGAATCAAAGAAATTCTTGACAATAGTCAGGATGAGGTTTGTTTTGATTCGATTTGATATATTGAATTGAATTGAAGTTTTGTTTTTCGTCATTTACAGATGAAGTTATGTAATTTGATTTAATAATTCAGTTGATTTACATCGATTTAGCTTCCTAAATTGTTTTCTTATTGATCAAATAAGAAAATAAGTATCAGTGATGAAAAGTGGATTATAGTCCAATGTTTTGCAGTTCTTCTGTGTTCATTTGTGAATGGAATTTGAGCTTGAGGCATTTAGTTAACATTCGAAAATGTTGCATCTATTTAGTTCATCTATGTATGTTTGTTGTACCATACTAGACACGACTGGACATGAGAATTGACAAGATTTTAACTTCGTTTTACTTAATAAACTTGCCACTAATACATAATTTCTATTTTTGAATAGTTTTGATGATTTGAGAACGTTGTTGCCTCCTACCGATTGGTTGGATTATGATGATTGAGTTGTCTTTTTTGCAGCTTTATTAGTTTTCTTAAGAGTTTTCTGGTTTTGATCTTAGCCATTTTCACCTTACAGTCTGATTCATTGTTATTTAACTCACTGAGGAGGCTTCAACTGATGCCTTTGTCCGTGGAGACTTTGAAGGTTCGAGTAGATTCTATTGCTAGTTACCGGAATTTTTTTCTTAAGATTTCCTATTTCTTAAGTCTCATCCTACTTAATTTACTGGTTCTTAACTTATTTGTTTATATTTCAGGCCACCGAGATTGGAAAATCTGTCAATGCTCTGCGGAAGCATGGATCAAAGGAGATACGGAATCTTGTACGGATATTAATCGAGTATGGAAAGCTAACCTCTTGGCTTCATATAGTTACTGTGTTACTCTGAAGCAAATGTCATTCGATTGCCTGTTCTTGAATATTACAATGTTGTGTTCGTGTTTGTGTTCGAGTTTTAGTTTCTCCTACATGTTGTAGACCTGGAAAAGACACTATTGAGCCGCATAGATGGTGTATCTTTTATTCTTGATTAAGTAAATTATTACATGGTAATTACTTGTTTTCCTTATGTCTATACATTAAGCTTGATTAAGTATCTTATTTTAGGCTTCATGTCATCTTTTGAATAACCCTTAGCTCGATCCTTTTAATTCTAGTGATGATAATGATAAAAAAGGGCTTAATCATTGGAGTGTTTTGTTCCCTTTTTTGATGTATTTTGCAAAATGACTGATGAAGAAAGGGCTATATAATTGGATATCTTAAATAAGAAAATTCGAATTCTTACAGTCAAACTTAATTGTCATTTTCTCGTGACGCAGAGATTGGAAGGTCATGGTTGATGAATGGGCCGCTGCTACTGCCGCTATTGCAGGTACTTCATCTGGAATAAGTTTTTTGCAACATTAGCTTTAATTTTTTGCACTGCTCTAAAAGTTGTAGTGTGTGGTTTGGTGGCAAGGCCAAGCTTCGTGCCTACCGATTTTTTAGTTTCAATCTTAAGATTAATGTAGTACTTCATCTTAAAGCTGCAGAGGTTGCAACGGAATCCGTGAAAACTTCTGTTGTTGAAGAAGAGGAAGGGCTTCCTTCTCCACCTATGGATGAAGGAGCATTCTTTGCTACTCCTGCATCAATGGAGCTGTCACAGGTGTGGTGCCTCGTCGTCTTTCTTAATTTGGAAGTTTGTAATTTTGCATTTTGTGCTTATAAGCTGATTTTGTTTTGTTTCTTGTCCCCTCGGTTGTGATGCGAAGTTCTTCGACGGCATGGATGATGATGGAAGTAAGTTCTTGTCCTTGTATTCTTTTAGTTTGTTTGGTATGGTGTATTGTACCACGATTAAAGCAGAAATTTAAGCTAAAATCTTATCCAATATATATTTTCTAATACTACTTATCAAACATAAGCTTATAGTGAAGCTTTTGCTGTTTGGTTCTTCCGAATTCACCGCTAATAACGTGCATGATTTTGATCGGGGACTTTCCAGATCCTCGAAACGGTGGGGAATTCAGCAAGAACCGTGAAAATGGCAGAAAGCCGAGAACGGAGAAACCTAATATCCCGAAAATGAAGCACCAGGTTCCGTATGATTCTAGCACTCCATCCGAGGACAGGAAGGCTGAACAAAAGAAGAATCCGGAACCTGTAATGAAGAAACAAGCATCTATAATTAAACCAAATAAGCCTCCGACTGGTGAATCGGGGCCGGGGAGACCAAAATCTAATGTGGAACGGAGGGTTAATAACGAGATTAAGGTCCAACGAAAACCTGACAACAGCGCAGTTCAGAGACGATCATTGCCTCCCCAACAAGATGTGAGTATAAGTTCTGATCTATTCTTTCTTAAAGCCGAAAGGTTTTATGTTTATTGACTGTTCTAAATTTTTATTATACCAGAAACCGAGGTGTAGTAAGGATGAATCTTCAGTTCGAGCAAAGTTAGAAGCGGCAAAGAGGAAACTCCAAGAACGATATCAAGAAGCCGAGAATGGTTTGTCTCATTTTGAACTCCTCTCTTAACAAATCCAAATTTACAGTGACAAATCAATTATCTACTTGCATTTTTTTCCCATCATCTAAAAATCATGATTTCGTTTCTTGATCTTCACAGCCAAGAAGCAGCGGACGATACAGGTTGTCGGGTTGCATGATCTCCCAAAGCAAGATCTTGCTCGGAAAAATCAGCAAACAAGGCCTGGCAACAACAACAACAACAACCGGCATTGGGCAAATGGACGTCGCTAGAACCCTCTACTAACTCGACTTAGATATGATCATGCTTCGAGTTTCACATGTTGACCTAGTGGTGGAAAATGTTCATGAATTCCCCGTTTATTTTGTCCGAATCTGCATTCGATTGATTTTCAAGAATAGGAGCAGCCGTAAAATCGGGAGAGTCGAGCTCGTTTAAACTACTATATCATAGGGGTTTTAGTAACATGTCCTGTGAATTTTATTATGTAGAGGAAGGTCTTGGCAACATTTTTTCCCCATTACTGTGACTATTGGGACACAATCTGCACTCAATTAATTATATGCATTTCTGTATAAACCAATCTAAATAAAGCAAAAGAAAAATTCAGCATTTCAGAGAATTAGATTTTTCTAGCATACTAAACTAAAAGTAACTTTTCTAAAAGGTATGTTGGCTTAATCAGTAAAGTACATTTTGTCAATAAAAAGTTAGTTTTATAATTATGTTTAGAAACTTTTTTCAGTCAAATTCCCTGACCTGTGCCATTGAAAATTTATATATCCTTTTTGACACCTAAAGTGTAGAAAAAAATTAAAGTTGATCGTTGACCTTATGTAATAATATAAAAAATAAAAACCTTTAACTTGTCAATATTCAATATACCCCAATTGGCTTTATTTTAATCCTTATTCTTATAGAAAATACAATGTTGAATTCAAAAAGAATTGTGTTACACAAGAAATGCCTCAAATGACTTCTGGTTTCAACTTAGATAACTAAGAGTCCTCTCTCTACAATCTCTTTATAAGCACTCTATTGAAAATTCTTAAAATTATTTTTATAGACAAACGAGATTATTACGTAAATAATTGATGTATCAATATATGATTTCGACATGATTGATCTCCCTATTATGAATATCTAGTTTTCATACTCATTTTTTGAAAAACTAGAATTCATATAGAAGCTTGAGTGTTAAGTTCTATGCATAAAACTAATTTGTCCCAAGGGTTTAGGAATGCGTTCATTCGACTAAGTAGTGTTACAAGCTTGCTTAAGGAAGCGACAACCCTATTTCCTGTAGTTTTGGCATATGAGTTTGGCTACACTTAAATAATTACTTATACATTAAAAAGTAAAGTTTTATATTGTCAAAATTGAAGATAATTAAGTTAAATTACTATCAAAATAAATAATTATTACAGAAACTTATTTATCTTTAAGCTAGTCAAAACATGTACATACATTTGTTGAAGAAGTGGTCCAAGTCCAATAAAGCGTACATGCATCATTTTGACCATTCCTTGGTTGATTCGATTCCTTCAAAAGTTGGCACTATTTTATCTTTTAACTTCTCCCCCTCTTCTTCAATGGCCTACCACTTTTGACTCTTCAATTTACATTTAATTTTCTATTTATGGTCGCATTGTCGGTAGAGGTGGTAATGAATCGATTCGAGTCAACTCGGCCAGTATGTACACGAGCCGAGCGCCAACTATTTTATCTTTTAACTTCTCCCCCTCTTCTTCAATGGCCTACCACTTTTGACTCTTCAATTTACATTTAATTTTTTATTAATGGTCGCATTGTCGATAGATGTGGTAATAAATCGAGTCGAGTCGAGTCGGCCAGTATGTACACGAGCCGAGCAGAAGCTCAGCTCGTTACTCGTGGACCAAGACGAGCTCGGCACTTGAGCTCGTGGCTCGCTCGTGGCTCGTGAGCCGAGCCGAGCTTCGGCTTGCGAGCTCGTCAATTTTTTTTAAGATAAACTTTTTATTTAAAAATAAAAATAAACCCCAACGAGCGGGCTCGACTCGCCTAGAAAGTTAGTATGCTCAGCTCGGGCTCAAATGACGTGTCCAAGCCGCCCACGAGCCGAGCGGTCGATCCGCTCGATCCGTTTGCCACCACTAATTGTCGGATATAATCAAATAATAAAAAAATATATGAAAATTGAATTGTTTTTGTCAAACACATACAAATCCTAGTTTTACATTTAAAAAAAATAGCAAAAAAAAAAAAAAAAAAGACAATAAACTTCATCAATGATACTAACGGTTTTTCCATCACCAATCGACATTGAAGTACTATCGATGATTGCTCATGACCATATCGCTAACAACACTACTATTGGCAAAAGTTTATGAACGTACATTGGAGATTGCATACAATATTATTGTTATTAGGAATTGAACTATTTGTGAGCACCAGTATGACAAACATCCCACAATTTACCTCCTCCACAATACTCTATGGGTGAGGCGGTGAGTGACCCTCAAGGTTGGGGTTCAATTTTATTTTATTTTTATTGTTAGTAATTTTATCTCAACCACCAAATAATATTAATTTAAATCAGAATCATGATTGACATTAAAATTTTATATAATATAATATTTTTGGAAATGCCCCCTTGCATAGAATCCCTAAGGCGGCACCTAGGTTGATGCTGCCTCCATTGATCATGGTCGACCAAATCGTCTTTTCATCGTTTTGTCTTAGTGAGTAATTAGTTATTAGCTTCTTTAAAAAAAAAAAAAAGAAAAGATGAGGAGTATGGTAACAAAGAAATGCCAAAAAAAAAATCGAATTTGCTTAATTAAAAGAATTTAGTTGTAATTAACTTGTAGACACATACTTCATCCGATATTAGTTTACCAAGAATCAAAGAATCTGTTACGATATAGCTATCATTCATACCTTTCAACTCTTTATTGATTTGATTAGGGTAGTTGAACTAAAAAATCACTTTAATGGAGTTGAGCCTACAATAGCTTAATCATTGGATTTTTAGGTTATTCCAATTAGAGAGATTATTAATTTATTTATTAATTTATAGAGTATTTTATATTCTTATAACCATTATTATATTTTATCATAATAGGAAATTTAAATAAAAAAAATATTGAATGTTGTGAAACTTGAAATTTAATCCATAACCACACAAAAAGACAACACACACATACGTTCATTAAAGGGGAAAAATTAATGTACATGCATTGAAAAAAGAATAATGCTAATTAGCATCATGATGATAAATCATCAGTGATGTGGCAGTTTATGTGGAATAATGAAATTATGCAGTTCAATTTATATGAGAGTGGAGAGGTGAGAGAAAAATGTAAGAAATAATGAGTTGTCACATTATCGATAATTTATCACCATGATGATAACAACACAAATTTTTCAAAAACAGAGGCCAAACAGAAACTCGTAGTAAAAACATATACAAAATGTCTCCCCATTTTGTGTATTTGGTCTCATTTTTAACGAATAAACTTTTTCTTTCAAAAGAATTGACTTTTAAGTAACTATAATTTATCATACACTTATTGAGGAGTTAATTATACACAATTGAACCACAAATCTATAATTTTAGACATCAAGATCTTTTCTTATGGACTCTTAGTCACATATAAATCAATAAGGTGGACCATTGCCTTAATGTTTGATTTTTCATTTATTTTTCTGCTATTTGTGCAGGTGAGACGACATTAGATTACTCGATTCTCTTTGGTAGCATTTATATGGTAGAGGATAAGTGATTCCCTATATTTTTATCCTCTCACTACTAATATGGCCTGCTAAACAACGAAAACTTATTTACTTAACAAATAGACGGCATAATAAATAAGATTATAGTTTCTTTCTATTTTTAATTAATGTATTGTTGAGCTAGTCACGAGGATTAATTAGCCGTTTCTTTTCTTTATAATGCAGGCATCATAAATGTAATTTATGATATACTTAAATTGTAGAACTTAATTATTGTCACTTCGTGGAACTAGTTGTGGATCGACATTCTCAGTAAGATCATCGTGGAGGCGGGAAGCCCCTCCTGAGGGCAGTGGACTACAATTCTCATTAAAGCTCAAGAATTTGTGTTAATAGAAAATTTATTGTAGAAATTTGAATCCTTGTAAATTTCGATTTTCTCTTAATTCATTTTATAAATAGGAAGTTGTCATTAGATTTTTAAATAACTATTAAAAAGAAAGAAAAAGATGTTAGAGAAGATATGTATATAATTTTCTCTTATAAACTTCTTTTCATGAGAAATTTGGGAAATGACGTAATTTCACATTGAATGGAACATCTATAAATCTTGCGTGTTGTTAAGTGTTTATTTTTCTTTATGTAAATTGATTGCTTTCGGTGAAATAGAAATAAGATTCCCGATTCTCAATATAAATAGATATTATATAAATAAAAATTATGCAGTGAAAATGAGGAAAAAAAAAATGTAGACTCTAAAATTCAAGTTTTTAACCTCGCGTTCTCCTCTCTATTTTATGCTTTGGTTTTTTTTTTTTTAAACTTCCCATCAATATGAAGTCCCAATATCATTAAAAATTAGTCTAATAATTATGAACTTTAACCTTTTAAAATGACATTTGGTTAAAATTTCATGAGAAAAGGTTTAAGAAAAACAGAATTAATTAATATTGTACAACTTATATGATAATCATAAATAAGTTATATGTCAATAACTATTGTTTATCTACTATTTACTTTTGCATTGTTTTTGGGCCCAATTAACCATCTTTCTATTGGGTTTTGCGGGCATAAAAAGCACTGTGATTTTAATTTCTAAGCAGAATAATTATGGTGGATTGTCGTTGACCTCAAAGATTCATAAAGTCTTGTTGTCAACAAGTCTCTTACTACGCCATCAATCTGTACCCTAAAAAAATTGTTACGTAACAAGATCACTAGGTTCGACGACCGTTGGTATTTCGATGGTCAAGAATGTGTTTGAGCTATATTATTCTGAAAGAATGCATTTTGGAATTGTAGATTGATGGAGAATGTGTGTTTGAAAAAGAATGAAAATTTATTGATGTGATGAAAAATATTATTTTATTAAAGAATGTGTGGTTGAAAATGAATAGAATAATAAAAATGAAAATTTTAAATTTTAATGTGACTCAAATATGGGCGAAATCAACCATAACTTTTGAAACACTGCTTATATGTGCAGCCCTAGTTCCACGGGTCCTGTCCTTATTCGTTCGTGTGACTCCTCATTGAGTTATGGCATGTTAACTTCCATTACTTTTGTTTCCTTGTACGTTTTGGTTTCCTTATAGATATTGATTCAGTAAGATTTTCTTCGATCCCAATGAATTTGCAGAAAAATATGTTCAGGTGGACTGAAATTTAAATTTAATTTTCCAATGAACTTGTACTATAAAAGAAGCTATATACCATATGAGATTTAGTTTAAAAGGTTAAATTCACGACACTCATAATAATGTGGGTTAGAATATATTTTTGGACACTCATAAGAAAGTTCTAACAAATATATTTTTAGCTAAATCTCATTTCATGGTCGAAATAAATAAATTTTTAACTCGCATATATAAATAAGTAATATATGAAAAATACATTAGAAAAAATTTAATTACTTTTAAGCTTAATCAAACATGTGTCATTTTATACTGTTCAAATAAGTCATTTATCTTTAATCAATAAAAAATATTTGTTAAATANAATAAGTAATATTTGAAAAAATACAATAGAAAAAATTTAATTACTTTTAAGCTTAGTAAAACATGTGACATTTCATACTGTTCAAATCAGTCATTTATCTTTAATCAATAAAAATTATTTATTAAATAATAAACTAATTTGATTATAAGTGAACTCTATAAACTTAGTTACATATGTGTGTGTGAAATAAAATATTTAATTTGATAAAGAGTTATTTGTGTACCATGAATATGAATAAAATAAATATGTAATTGTTATAGAGTTTTAAACTAAATTTGAATAATTGAATATTGGGCTTGGGTTGGAAATGAAGTTGATTGGGCTAATATTAATTTTTGGATTGGACTAATTTTTATTTTATTTTTTTTTAATTTTCACCATGAATTTGGGTTCAGTTTTCATTTTTTACAAGCCAATATGCTTCTGAGCTGGGCTGCCCCCCTCCGTCCATCCACCTCTGAGTAAGGTAGTTTCCTTACCCAAAACTTGCAGCCTAAAGCATATCCAAGCCCAGATTCGAACGTCGTGGTCGCCATTCTCGTGCAAACTACTTTAATGTTTCGCACTTAATTTAATCGGCATTCAAGAGTCTGGTTGGTTGGCGATGCCTTCGCCGACATGCGATATTGTACAAAGATCAGAGGGATGACAATATTATTGACGAGGATTTGCCACATGTCTCATTATTGGAAGCTTACGTGGTCTTCGCTACCACGTTGATGCTTACGTGGATGATTAATATATTTCAAGATGTAACAAGTATAAATATATCTATATTCCAAATTCTAAATGCATACTCCACAAATACTAGCTAGGGGGTGTAAATAGCGTTGGACCATCCAAAACCAAGATAATCCTATATGGTTATATGAGTCGGCTCATGCTAAAACACGATCAATAGATCTTCAGGCACGCTAGTTACTTTTATTTTTTACTCTTTGATAATGTCTAGTCTACATACAACTTATTTGACATTGGACATTTTTATTTTTAATTTCAGACAAGACATTGGAATTCTTCCAGTTTTCTTGCTGTGTTTTGGCCTCGCATTGCAGCCATTAATCTATGACTTAAATTAGAATTCAATGGCATGCAGTAATCAATAGTAGAAACAAACTTGTTGGTTGGTTTCTCAAGGATTAAAAATTAGGTGAACATGAATTTAAATTATCAATTAGCATAAGCACAAATATTAGCTACAAATATAGGAAAAATAATAGTGATTCTGAAAATTTTAACATATATCAGAACTAGGATCACTCGAAACCTAGCCAACGTTCTTCCCAAAGACATACTCCTCACTTCACTTCTATTACGGCTTCTAATAAACTGAGAGAACAAAAATTAGAACGTTTTTATTAAGATAGATCGAAAAAGATTTGACGATCCTAGTGAATATTTATTGAATAAGGATCCCAGCAGATCTTTGAACCATGCAAGAAAAAAATGCATGACAGGAAATGCTTTAGCTTAATAAAATTGAAGACAATTAAAGAAGATGAATATGTGATGAATTAATTAAATATTACAATTGTGTCATATGATGTTTCGATTTTTCCTTCAATGTTTCAAAAAGCTTGTGATGTGAAAAAATAAAAAAAATATCACAATTGCGTCATCGTGTTGTGAAAAAATAAAAAACAAAATTAAGATTAAAAGAAGAGAATCCGCAAAATTAAAAGGAGAACCCCTCTATTAATCAGAAAATCAATTTTAAGATTCTCTCGCTCTGTCAATATTTTCTTATCCAAAACGAAAATGTTCAAAGCACACTTCGCACACTCATTTTCTTCAATTTATCTCTATATAGTGTTTTGTGTGCATGCCAATTATTTCTTTCCTTTGCATGTAATATTTCCTTTCCTCATGCTCAAACATAGGGATGAACAAGGTTCGATTTGGATCATTTTTAATTTATTTTCAAACCAATTCATCATTTTATTTTCCAAATAACATATTTGCGATTTCATTTGGTTTCAATCCATGAATTTAGCGATATATAATTACATTCTTCAAATAAGTGAAAAATAAATCGACTTATCAAAAAAATTTCAAAGGGACCTAAAATTTTCGTATCTCACACTCAACAAAAAACAGTGAAAGGGGGTTTGGGTTTAGTTAAGTTGACGCTTGAATCATTGAGACTCATACCCTTGATTGTTGTGGTCTTGTGAAACATATATTATGAGGTAACATAATTTGTCTTTTTGCTGTCTTACTTCTTTGTCTTCATGTCGAATGTCTTTTACCAATCCTAGGTGGCCAAGCAATAAAATTGTTTCCGCGAACCAAAATAAATTTTTTAATATTAAAGAGAAGAAAATATTCTTGATAGTTCATTTGTTTTCTCTCTATTTTCGATGTAAAGAGTGCTTGGTATGTGAATTATTATAGCATCTTTTAAAAATGGCGATTGATCGGACTTTTTCATCTCGATTGTCAAGCTTAACTTGTGAACATATTTTCTTTATTCATTCTTTTTTTTTTTCTTATACTTAAAAAAGGAAAAGTTTATAACCGAAATATGCTGCACTTAATAATTCAGGTGCACCTTTAATCATTATAATGAAGTGAAGAGATATGTCTGTAAAATAATGTATGAAATTTATTTAACTACATGTTATTGTCGAACAACCCATTGTGAACTTTGGGACTTTGCAATTTAGTCCTATATCTTCATCCAAAGGAAATTAAGGGGGAAGAAGAATTTTTATTTTTATTTTTTTTTCGTTTCCAACCATGTTATTAAATAAAAAGTCTAAACCTAACCTAAGTTCCACATCCTCTCATTCGGTCATTCAACTATTAATTAATTTCATATTTCTAGACAAGTTCTAGTCTTGAGCGAATGCATAGATAAATCTACTTATCAAAAAGAAAGAGATCTCGTTTACTTTGAGAAGGTGTGTTGAATCCTACACAGTCAATGCAAGCAATATATCGTACCCTATGCCTATCACAAGTGACATGAAATTAAACTTCGAATGTCTCAAGGCTCAAATTTGCAAGCTATAAGAAAATCAACAAAATAATAGTTTAAAAAGGGCGTTCGACGGGAGTAAGTTGCTCGATTAAAACTATTTATATTAGATATACACCAAGAAAGACTATCTTATGCCGTGACCATACACAATTCAATGTACTAATTTGCAGAGAGTGGAATTATATTCTTTCCTTGCTATATTGGGTTTGTTCTACTTGCATGTTTGAGGTGATAGTAAAATTTATATTTCAATGTGAAACAAGATTTGAATAATTACGAGAAGACTAGAAACTAGTTCACATGGGTGAACCTTAGTTTTGTACACTACTTCTAAAGAGCTAGTACTTTCATTTCGAATAAGTATCATAGTTAATTAAGTTGGGTAGAACTAATTACAATTAAATGGACTGATTTTCAAAATTAATTATAAGCTTACAAGTCAAAAATTGACTTAGAGATGTAAGAGGCAATTAGAATTATTCATGGAGACTTTATTAATTCTTAGACGGCACTTTACGAAATAAGTTTTCTACTACGAGTAGCAATTTAAAGATTGGCAACGTGAAAACGTGTCTATTTAGGAAAAATCAATAGATGCAAACATGGAATCAAGGGTGTCATGCAGGTTAATTAGGATCGTTACAATCTATCATTTATATATCGCACTTGGAAGAGCCCGTGATATAGCCAAGAAATAAGATATATATTTTTAATGACTTTTCATATTGTTAGTCTATAAACTAGGAATGGAACTTAATAATTAATTCGAATTCCATGCCCTAAATAGTGATTGTCACGGTCCAATTGTTTAGGAAGTTAGGTCGAATTGCATTATGACAAATTAATAAATTCAATGTGAAGGAGCTTAAAAGAGGTCCATCCCTTTTAGCTCCTAATCAACGGGTACAAATTACTTTTATTAATTAATTCTTAAGATTCCAAGGTCCCATTCTTCAACCATCATTTTTCAATTGCAAAGCTTGTCACCTAACCTAACGACTAATATTTACGTCACGGCTCATGTTCAACAAATAGTATTAGATAATACTAAACAGTATAATAAATAAATAATTTGATTGATCATCTCATATAATCACTATACCAAGTGTTTGTGACTCATCGATTTTTCAATGTTCAATTTGAAAAAATAAAAAATAAATAAGCATAGAAAGAAACTATTGAAACTCTCCCTCGTTGATACAACCATATATTAATCTTCTTTAACTTTCGTCGTGTCGTTCATTATTATCTGATCTTTCCTCCTAAACTACGCCATAGTAATAATTCATTTGATGATAACTGAACAATATAAAGTAATAAAATGAAGTTAAAATTTTGGTTTGTACATGTGAGTTGTGTTTAATTCTACATATTAAACATGGCATGAAATTATATATGATACTTAGTACTCGATATAAGTAAATATAAATAATTCGGTCGACAAAATGTTAAGCTTTGTCAATTGGCAATTATATCTAATCCAACCATCGTTAGAGCAATTCATTATTAGTTCCACCATTCTCTCTATTTTCTATGTTAGGTGGAGTTCAATTTTATATTAAATTAAAATTAAAAAGGTTTTACACTTGGCATGATACCATTGGAGCGTGGATTGTCACGCATGAGAAAGAAGATTTGCTTAATGTCATTTAATTAAGAATAATCATGAGAGGATAGAACCCTAGATCTTAAAGTATTCAGCTTCAATTGATTTCATAATTAAGGCTTGGCTTAGAATATCATTTATCTCTACAAAATAATGAATAGTAACACGCACACAATTTGCAATGATATACTCAATTCATGCATAATGCCACGAGACCCAACTCGAAAAGTGAAATTTGGATGTCAATCGATTATATTTTCCACGGTAATTAGGACTATTAGTCCAGATATACTTTATCTATACACAATATTGCGAAAGCTAATGAGTAGAGTTTGGTAAAATTGAAGGTCGACTTTGTCTCTCTACAAATTTGTCTAAAAAGTTTCTCACCCTAACTCTCCAACTCATGGAGGTTAGAGGCCCACCGATGTACCAAACGACCCACCACCAAAAATACCTTCAAATTTTTTTTATTATTACCTAACGTCAAGAATAAACTTAACAAAAGCATTTGAATGGCAATCAAGATAATTTGATACTGACATTAGTTGCATAGTTTGATTTTTTACCAAATTGTTTGTCTAAAACAACAATGTATTTTACCTCTTCAACAAAATTTTCAATAGAAATATACTTTATGTAAACTTACAGAGTAAGAGAAAATTTAGGGTTTAAAATTTGAGGAAGTTTTCATCCTATCAACACGATGGCTATTGCAACTTCTATTCACGCGTCATTTCACATCACCATTCGATTGTAGACTTTATCATTAAATAACAAGGTGACAATCTATTCATCAAACTACAAGATCTCAAGATACATCACTAATTTTAACAAGTTAGTAAATGATGCCAAACTTCAAAATGAAAGCTTATCACCTCAATTAATTAGACGCGCGCTCTTAGAGCATCATACAACTAGTTGGTCCAACATGTTCACGAACGAAGGCAAACAATTGTGTAGTTAGGAGGGTGAAATGAACCAACCCACGTATCTTGATCTGAATGATAGAAGAAAGGAAGAGACTGGTGGCTCCTTTCGTCTAGGGGACATTGTTGGAGAACAATGTTGATGACCAACCAAAACACCATCCTCGAAGTTGATTGAAAGCCTAATCTTCTCATCAAACTTGTCTCATCGTATTAACATTATCCAATTAAACAAAACACTGTGAAATACATTTAAATAATCATTATAATGTCAACAATACGCCCGATGGTTCAATCTAGCAAGTTAATCGCAAAGTCTCCAAGAAACCACTTTTAATTGGAAACATTGGGAATGCAATGATGCTCTATGTCAGTTGTGAGTTAGAAATACCAAACCGAAAAGGGTTCATGAGGTACCAAAAGGTTAACCACCTCCAAATTGACCGTTCAATCCCAATAGGCTACCTAATCCTATTCCCATACGTGTTTAGTGAAGAATTTTTGAAGTAGGGGACGGAGAAAAAAATACATCTTATTGTGTATATATTAATTTTTTTTCCCAAAATTTTCATGTAATATAAGAAAATTTTGAAAATGTTGCATGGTAGTTATCACTTCGCGTCTCCCTCTCTCTCGAGATTCTTCTTAGTATATATGCAATATTTATCCCCTGTTTTGTGAAAATGAAAATTAAGATTTTAATTAAGTCAAAGTCAACAATTAATTTTAAATATACATTTTATCGAATCCACAATTTTTCAAACATACTTTTCATTAACTTATATTAAAATATACTCAAAATCTTATTTTAGTCCTCTCCAAACAGGAACTTAATTTTTTTAGTGCGTTTTTTTTTTTTAGTGTTTTTATACTAGCTTGTGCACGTGCTCACTACTTTTTGGGCTCAAAATATTAAATTGTGGATATAATTTTATTTATTTTTAAAAAACAACTTTTAAACATAAACAATTATAAATCATAAGACGACAAACGCTGCAACCGCATGAGAAGTTGAGATGACATAAGCAGTGGCATTTCCGTAAATTACAGCACATAGAAGGCGGAATCTGAATAGTAGCCAACCCGAAAAACAGGGCCCGCCAAAACGGGTTCTATCTAATCCCACTCGCACAACTTCACGCGTCATTCAACGAATCGATAATTGCGCTGTTCAGGCTGTAAAGGGGAGCTAATGAAGGCGAGTGGGGACAGCGCGTGGTGTCCCTTTTAACTATTGAACCACGACCTTTTAACGGAATTACTATAATGACTTTTCGAGTATTTTGACTAGCTGTTGTTGGAATGACAACATGTGAATAAGAATAATTATGGGCACTTCAATAAGGACTATTGACACTCTCATCCATATTAGAGTGTGTTGAATATTATTGAAAATAAAATGTATTTCAAATAGTGATATATGATGAAAAATATGTGAATAAAAAGTGAGAAAAAGTTATTGAGGTGATAGAAAATATTGTTTTATTGAAGAATTTGTAGTTAAAAAATAAATTTTGAAAGAATGCGTACCAAACAAGAGCTTGGTTGACAATATTATCCTTCTACATCACAGCATATACTATCATAAAACTCGAATATAATTATTGCTTATTTGAGAGAAATTATAATGAGATTATAAATTATAAGTGAATACTAATTGCGAATGTTTGATTAAGACCATAAATTAAGAGCTTATATTTTTTCTAAATATGCACTAATTTTTTATTTATTATATAAATATCACTATCTTCTGTTTCGAATTATTATATAATATTTGATGCATTTAAGTTTCATCTATATGAACGAGTGGATTATGAATAGTAATTTTTGTTTCTAGGTAAGTAAAAATTTGATTCATCATTTTTCACGTGGTTTTATCTCATGTACAAATTAAGGCGTAAAAAGTTGTCAACATGTCAATTTTTGAAGTAATTCGACATTTTAAAACTTGATGCATGATCAACAATGATTGAAGAGAGTTGTGTGTGAATTAACTCAATTTTTAGGTTAGACTCGAGGATCATTTAGCTCATACGTGTGAGCTAAGGAAAATTATAAATATGAGTTGTTTCTGATGAGAGAGCTAAATATGCAAAGTTAAAAAAAAAAAATTTAATCTTAATACTTCGTTATTTATTTAACTAAGTCGCTATTTTTCTTATGACTAATTAATTATAACATGATTGATATATCGATATTTTAGCCATTTCTTACTCATGGTTGTATCCCACGATGCAAAAGCTCGAAGTAAGTTAAAATTTTCTTTAGTTCTTAAATTGTGTATGCTAATTATGGAAAATAGTATTTAATTCTCCAACTTTCATTTTTAGTAAAACTTAGGGGCTGCTCTCTTTGTGTTTCAGTTTTGTGTTTTGAGTTTTGAATTCATTTTGAGTTTTGTGTTTTGAATGTCTATTTTGAGAGTGCTAAACACCCATTCTTTTTGTCATTTTGAAAAGTTGTTTTCAAAAATTAAAGAATGAATTTTGAGTTGTTGAAAATGTGTTCTCTTTGACACTTTGAAAAATTGTTTTGAAAACACCAAAAACACGTTTTGAAATTTTGACTTGATTATAATTGAAAACACTCAAAACGACAAATTTGTCGTTTTGTGTTTTCTTTATAAATTTTTAATTTATTTTTAAAAATGCGTTTTCGAAAATAGGAAAGAGAACACGTTTTCGCTATTTTGAAAAATCGAAAACAGAAAATAATTTGAAAATGGTAAAGAGATCAGGCCCTTAGATTTTGAGGAGATTTTGAAGGTTGTTTCATCGTGACAAATAATGAAAAAGAAAATTGGAGTATTGCCAATAGTTCTTTTATTGGGTGTCAATAGACACCCGTAGAGAGAGAAAAAGGATAAATGGGTGAAAGATGATGGAGAAAATAGAGAGGGAGCACCAGAAGGGAGGCCAGGAAGACGCTTTTGCTTTTCAAAAAGCATACATACACCTCTCTTTGTGTGTGTATATATATATATATCTTTCTCTCTCTAGTCTAAGTTCTTGGAAGAGCATATGAACATGTACCAATTCTAACTGTAATATTCTCTGCATTGTCTTGAATTATTCTGTAAGTAGCGTTTCTTCTTCATTTGGGCTTTTTTTTTTGTATAAAATTTATCTGGGATATCTGCTATTTTTATTCTCTGAATTTTTGCGAATTGTTATGGGAATTGGATCTTCTTTTCTTGTTTGCGGTGGAGGCAGCCTTCATAAATATACATTTACGGTACTGTCTGGATATTTATAGAAACAGTAAAGTTTAGGTCTTTTTTTTTTGTTTATATTTCAATGAAATTAGTATAATGCATGTTTGAGATTGGCAATGACTAGTATACTTCTCTCTAAATTAGATTTCTTGACTACTTATTCTGGGTTTTGAAAAGGTTTCTCCTTTTGTTTGATTATTAAACAAAGAGTATTTTTTCTGTTCTTAAATGTAAATTTCCTTTTTCAGACTGAGAAGATCATCTTCTGGAATTTTTTCATTTTCTTTTGAGGTTTTGTAGGTAAAGAGTCATACTGCTGTACATTATTAATCTGTTAGCCTTTTTCTTCTTCTTTTAGGCTCAGTTCTTCAATCCTTTTCTCCTTCAAGTACACTCGAGCTCTCAAAATTACATTTGTGGATTCCGATGTATTCTAATTGTTTCTTTTTCTTGCAGTATCAGAAATTGTGTAATTATTTATTACCATTTTGAAGTGATTATGTATTCGATCTTGAATGCATTGTTGATTTTTTCTGAGAAAATGTTTTGTTTGCTTTTATGAAAACAGAACATAAAACTGGACAATGACAAGGGTAAGTCCAGAGTTTGGGGATCAGGAGCAAGTAGTTCTTCCGGTGTCAACCGATGTGAGCTTTGCTTCTAATAAATTTCCGAAATATAAGTTAGGACCTGATAATGAGATCTTAGACGAGGTCAAAGAGGATTTTAAGGGTCCATTCCTGAAGGATGTGGTCGTTGAAGAAACGAGCCAGCTAACAGAGCAGCACAAACGACTTTCTGTTCGGGACCTGGCTAGCAAATTTGACAAGAATTTATCTGCTGCTGCAAAATTGTCTGAAGAGGTATTAATGAAGTTCTATATTTGAATTTAGATTGCCATTCAAGCTCTAAAATCACATATGCAGAAATTTATGTCTGTAATGGCTAATTTATGATGCATCGACATGGATACGTGTGTCGGATACGATATATGTTAGACAAGTCGACACGCGATTTTTAAAAAAAATACTGGCACAACACGTTAATTAAATTTTAAAATTATTCATTTATCTAGTATAAATATTATTTTTTCTTATTGAAAATTTTTAAATATGAGTATCTATTTAATATTTAATAATTAATTAGAGTTATAAATATATAATATTGCTGCTAAAGAAAAAATGTCCATGGTAGAGCGTCAATATTTGACAAATGTCTGGCATGGGCACACTTCCCTAATTGAAATGTCCTTGCAACACGGTAACTAATTGTCAGTGTTTATATACTCATTAATCAAGATAGTTGCTAAAAAATAGGTTTACTTCTCAAGAACTGGGATTCTGTTTCTCCTATTAATTCATTTTTCTCCTATCAATTCATTTTTCTTTGGAATGACTCAATGAGTTGTTTAAGTTTTTCTGGATTTTAGGCTAAACTGAGGGAGGTGCCTTCGTTAGAGGGACATGTTCTTCTGAAGAAGCTCAGGGATGCATTGGAATGTTTGAAAGGACGATTGGCGGGGCAAAACAAAGAAGATGTGGAAAAAGCTATTTCTATGGTTAGTATCTTGTGATAAAAACCAAAGTTTTTTAAGTGATTTTGTTATGTTCCTTACTGCCCTTTGTTCATGATGTGCCCAATTCCCAAATCAGTTGCTGCGTTGAACGTGTTTTACGCGTACATATTGTCTTTATTAATTGGGAAAACACAAGAATAAATTACATTTTAACTTATTTCATCTATTCGAACATCATTCAAATTAAAGAATAATTTAGCAATTTGTTTTACCTTGTTAGACATCCTTTGGCTCTTTGCAACCTTTGCCAAACAAAGATGCATTACGATTTTACTTAGTGTTTGGATTTTTTCGGTTCTGCAGGTCGAAGCTTTAGCAGTGAAATTGACTCAAAAAGAAGGAGAGCTAATTCAAGAGAAGTTTGAAGTGAAAAAGCTGGCAAACTTTCTCAAGCAGGTAATGCAGATTTATCAGTCTCTTTAGTTTCCTTTCAATCTCTGCATGGACACACACATTTGAAAATTCTTTTCCCCTTGCTGCATCTGTACCTTGATCATTTGGAGACGTAGCCTGGTGGTGGTAAAAGTTGTGCAGGATCTACTTATTGTTACTATTAAGAATCTGTTATAGTTTTCAAGTTGAAGAAGGCTAAAGTTTATTTGAACTATATGAAGTTACATCGGATGCATACCTCATATTCAATCCTTTTAACTGTCCCCATTTCTGTGTTAATGATGGTGGTAACTTCTCTGCATCTAACTCTTGCCCTCCCGCGTATATAATTTTTTCACTTATTATCTATTTTCTCGGATTACACTTACCATATAATTTTATCTGTGGATTACCTAGTACATGAGGTGTCACTTTACTATGATCACGCTCGTCTTATTCCTTTTTCCCCTTTGCTACTCCTCCTTTTCCTTGTGGTTTCTCAGTGTTTTCCAGAAAACTGAATCTGCTTTCCTTTTACAGGCTTCCGAAGATGCTAAAAAATTGGTTAACCAAGAAAAGTCTTTTGCTTGTGCTGAAATTGAGAGTGCTAGAGCAGTTGTACAAAGGATTGGAGAGGCCCTTGACGAACAAGAAAGAACCTCTCAAACTTCAGGGAAGCAGGTTGCAATTCGCTTTGTATCTTTATTTTCCTTAACACACTTTAAATATCTTATGCGTGTGCGCACATACACACTCACGCTCATACCCGCACACTATTCGAGCGGATTTTTTTGCAGTAGAGCATCTTGTACATAATCAACGCTGAAGCATATTTTTCCTTCCTAGATAGGGTGTCAACATAAACTTTGTTCTTTTGTTGCTCAACATCCATAGGCTCAAAGGTGTTCTCTATTACTCCTACGTAATGCAGAAGTTAGACTGATTTTCTTTTGCTGTTAGGAAATGGAAGAACTGATTGAGGAGGTTCAAGAGGCCAGAAGAATTAAATTACTGCATCACCCCCGGAAGGTGCACTCTAGTTTGTGTTTCTATGTCTACATCTGCATTTAGGTTCATTTGGTTATATATTTGTTCAAGGTTTTTGAGATTTTTTTAATTGTTCTTCTCTATTTCAAAACTCATTTACTTGTGTATAATTTATAACAGGACCATACTAGGCTAGGATTTTACGATAAAATTTATCCAATTCCATGGACATTATACTAATTGGATGCTGGTAGACCCAAATTCAAACAGAGTTAAAGTTTGTACACCAAGAACATTTGCCCCTCTAATGAAATTACTACTTTAGACATAGTGCCTGAGTCCTCCAAAGGGATCATTTTCAGCTGGCCGACTACGAACTATAAACTGATATGTTACTTATGTCCCTCAGATTTCTTTATGTTTTCCGCTTTGAATATTTTCAATTCTAAACACATTTTTCTCTGCAAAAATTCCAGTCTGCATTTCAGACCTTGTCCTGACCTTTTATTTTTTATTTTTACCTATTCAAATATTTATCTCTTTTGTTAGGAGAAGTTTCTTTGCTTTTGCAGGTGATGGACATGGAACATGAACTTCGAGAACTAAGAATTCAAATTAGAGAAAAGTGTAAAATATCAATTGACATTCGAAAAGAGGTTTGCTATTTCACTAATCTTTACCTTCTTTTGCAAGTTGAATTAATTACCTGTGTAATATACATAGGCTTTGTAAAATGCGACAGAATGGGAGGGAAGGATTTCAGAAAAGAAAGTACATCTTCACATTTTCAAACAAGTACTTGATACATAGATCATTAATTTCGTCTATTTCAGTTCAGACCTCTTTTATAGAAAGCCGTAGTTTAAAGTTATAGGCCATTTGCCTTTGTTTCTCTCCCCATCTAAAAAGTCCTCTCCCTTTTTAATAGGTGCACAGTTGTTACTATGACACGAGTAAATGAAGTTATCTGCTCCATGAGTTTCTCTTTTCTTGCAAGACTTATTTCCTTGTCATTTACAGTTGGCAATGAGCAAGAGAGAGGAAAACAAATCCCAATTTTATGAGCTAAGTGGCTCTGAAAGATTAGGTTCAATTTTACGAATTCAACCCTCCGCGGATGAAGGAACGGACCTTTCTAAATGTTCGATTCAATGGTTTCGTCTGTCTTCTGAATGCAGCCGAAGGGAAGCTATTTTAGGTATCATCTTCCTTCTGTATAAGTTAATATCATACACTTTTCTGCATTTAGAAAGGAAATGTGATTGGTTCCTACTTCATCCTTTCTTCTCGATTATTTACATCTTTATCTCCTGAAGTCTATAATCTTCTTTACCAGGTGCAAACAAATTCATTTATGCTCCGGAGCCAATAGATGTTGGACGAGTTTTGCAAGCTGATATCATCTCAAATGGCCAAAAGGAATCAGTCACTACTAATGGTCCTATAGATAAAGGTTGGTAACTATCTAGTAAAATATATCTTGAGATCACAAAAAAATTAATCATTTCTTCCTCGTGCAACATTTCTCATTTGTAGCAATTGCTAATATCATGATACGAGGTTCAGTTATAACTCTTATGCTCTTTATAAATATTTTTTATGCTGACAAAAAAAGTAAAAAGTCTTGCTAAGTTGTTTCTTTATTTCACACAGCTGCTGAATTAGGGAGCTACGTGGAGGCACTTTTCCGGAAATCAAACTATGAATTCAGTGTATGTGATCTTGTTTCTTGGTAGTGCTCTCATTGAGACCACTTCAATCGCCAATGACTTATCCTTATAAACTTTGAAAATCATATGCCCAAAATTTGCACAATCTGGTGAAGTTTTTGCCATCTATGTCAGAGTTAGCACTCGTGGACTGTTGAAAATAAATCTTTAAAAAGGTTCATCTTATTGTAATTGTAATACATTTTGCTCTGCAGGTAGTTATCTCCCAGATGAATGGACGGAATTATTCATCACATTCAGCGCACTTATTTCAAGTTGGGAAAACAAGGATGAAGCTTAGTAGAGGATGGAACTTATTCCAAATCTATGCAGGTATTTCTTGTGGCAGCTCTCTTATTCCAATTCTCGATGCGTACTATGACCTAAAGAAACGAGGGTCGACGGACACTTTTTTTTATTCCCACATAATGTGTTATTTCATATTTGAGTTTTACTCATTCCACATTCTATATACGATGGTTGTTAGTAATGTTATTTGAACCACTCATCTACAAGCGCTTTAGGTGTTGGCAAGGGGCATAACTGATTTATTTAAAGAAAAAATTGTCTCTTCACATACCCCGTCATGTCCTACATTACTGATTTCATCAAAGGCTTGATACGTGCACAGTTTTAATAAATCTTATATTCTGAATATGTTTACAAAGACTTGTAATAGGATTATATTCTTTTTCCATATCACGAAATAGAGATCTTAGACATAGAACAGTAATTTATTCTTTTTAGGTGGTAAACTAGCAATACCGAAGTCGATCAACATAGTATCTCTTGCTTTCTTAAGGGAATTTCGCTGCCATTGATAAACAGATTGATGACTTCACTCTGTAATCATCATCAACGCGTTATTATAGAATTTATCTATTGAAGATGTCTATAACTTATCCTTTACGTGGTTATAAGTGAAGAGCTGATTCTCCAATTTTCCATCACCACTTAGGATCTTCCAAACAACTAATATTCTGAGACGCCTTTTAAGTATAACATTACTAACAACGTTATACCGTCTCAGTTCTGTGGATTTAGAGGAGGAATGGCGCCCTTATTCTTGCAAGGAAGTACGCCCTCGACTGCAATGTAAGTAGCCTTTATTTTTCCTATCGTTAGCCAATGTTAAGATATCTAAGCCCTTTTTTGCTTCAGATGTTCATTATTTTCACATCAAATATAAATTATTCTCATGAAACATCATATTTTTCGATCTTGTAACATAAACTTGTTAATGGCAGGTTTTGCTTGCTGGACCAGACGACGATGCTTTACTGTAAACTAGGCCGACTTGTGAGTTTCGTACTAATGTGAGAGTATAACGAGGTTTTCTAGTGTGATTTTTTCATTTTTTGTTTGGTGTTTGAAGATCTAATCAAACTTCCACTGATGATTCATGTGTGTTCTAGGCATGGTTTTTGTTTTGCCAAATCATTAGTGGTTCTTTGCTGCTGACTTGCATTTTGTATTCCTTTTTGATTTGTGTTCATGAAAATGTCGTTTGGTAAAAGGCAATTTTTTGCAAGGAAGAGTCGCCATCCAGTTGTAAATGTCACAAAATTTCCCGCACTTTTGGGATATCATCAGCAATGAGGAGTATGTACGACTCGTCTAAACAATGAATTGGCCCAAAAAGAAAAAAGAAAAAAAAAAAAAAAGCAAGAAAACTATTTTTCAAGTTGGTCTATTTCGATCCAAACTTGAAAGGGAGATGTTACAAGTACATAAACATGTACACCCGGATGTACACCATGGGGCGTACAAATATCATTTTTTAACTTCAAAAAATGTCTTTTTCCTATAGACTTGGCCCGGGCATCGACTTGGAAAAGAGAAAGGGTCAAGGTTCAACCGAGATCGAATCGGGATCAAATCGGAGGTAATAAATAAATATTTATAAACATTTAAATTTTATTTTCACAACAATATATAATTAAATATTTTTACCATCAATTAGAAATAAATACAAATATGTCAAATGTATGTTTTTCAATATAAATTTAATTGGTTAGATCACTTAAAAACTCATTTCGATTTTACTAAATAATTTGTAAGATTAAAAAAAATGTTTAGCAATCTATAGAAATTAAGTAATTTAATTTTGTAGTCATGAATTATGTGGCCATAAATAATTTTGAAAAAAAATGTGTTTTATTGAAGTTTATCGATCCCGCATTGAAAATGTATTGAAAGTGTGTTTTATTGAATTTTGTCAATCCCTTTATCAATTATGAAACTCAAGAAATGATTATAAAAAAGTTCCATAGATAGAAAAGTGGGTAAATGAGTTTCCATCTCTAAGGTAACCTTTTAATTATACATTAATTATTTAAAAAAAAAGGTTTTAGAAATCGGTCCAAAAATCGTGACTGGTTCTCGATTTTACTGATTGTACTGGCCGGTCTGATCTGATTTTATAAACATTGCAAAAAAACACTATTGAAATTCTAAAAATGGCATTGCTAACAATTTTCACCAGGTGGAGGAAAAGATATAGGGCATGTTTGGATGACTTGTAGCTTAAGAATAAGCTCCATTTAGTGGCCAAAATTGTGTCAAGTGAACACGAGTGTGATCCAGAGTTTAAAAGATAGAATAAGATACAGAACTCATTTTTACCTTAAAAATTGTGGGACCCACAAATTGAAAAATGTTGACTTATTTGCTAAAAAATGTACATACTAGTAAAAGTAAATTAGTTGGGTTCGAACCTCTTTTGGGCAACGGTGAAATTTAAAAACAAAAATTACACGTGTTCAATGATTAGTGTGTTCACATTCCACTAATAAATTATTAGAAAATTATTAGTGTGTTGTAATTGTAAAAATTACAACACACTAATCATTGTACACATAGAATTGTTGATTTAAAAATTGAAAATCACTTAAATTATTAGGAAATGATAAAGAAACAAGTCTAATGGAGAAGGATTTTGCTAGATGAACGAGGCCACGTCGACCTGATCAAGCAGCTTAATCCAATGAAGAAATTACATGGGGATTATGTATTCCACGTGTCATTGACTTATTGGTCTCTCTTTCAAGTTCACACTTCACAACAATAACTATGGAGACGTTCGCATTAAAATATAGACCTTAAAGCGCAAAACTTAATCAACACCGTTGCATCTCCCACTGATCCAACGGCTATAATTTCAAAAAAATAAGACCGTTGGCTCTGCAGCGCCTGTTGTGCAGCTTCAAATATGCGTCTATTCTCACTCTTCCAGACTTCCCTGAGCGATCTACATTCTACACTCAGAGAGAGAGAGAGAGAGGCCCAGAAGAGGGAGATTAAGAATTATTGAGGTTTCTTCCTCGCAATGGATTCGAGACAGATTGTTCAACAACAAAACAGAGGTATGATGATGTTTGATGTTTTTCGCTTTTCGAGGATTTTGATGTAATAAGACCTTAATGTTGACTTCTTCAATTACTCAATGAATATTTTTAAGGTACTGATATTGCGATAAAGGCTTGAATCCATTTCTTGGGATTTCTTGATTATTTTGAAATTTTTTTAATGGATTTTGATATAATAAGACATTACTGTCCGCTGCTTCCATTATTCAATGAAGATTTTAGGATTTCTGATATTTCGATGAAGGGATGAACTTGATTATTTTGATATTTTTCGTTGATTTTGATATAATAAAAGAGTACAAGACATTAATGTCTACTTCTATTATTCAATAAAGAAGTTAAGATTAGATGAAGGGTCGAATTCCTTCTTGGGATTTCTTTGTTATTTTGATTTTTTCGATTTTGATACAATAAGACATTAATGTCTACTTCTTCTGTTGTTCAATTAAGATGTTAAGATTGCTGATATTTCAATGAAGATTCGAATGCAGTTCTTGGAATCTTTTGATTATTTTGACGTTTTTTTATGTCGATTTTGCGACATTTCTATTATTTAATGAAGCTGTTAAGATTGCTGATATTTCGATGAAGTGTTGAATGCAGTTTTTGGCATTTCTTGGTTAAATTTAAAATGTTATGATTTAGTAATTTCCTTGATTAAATTTTGATTTTAGTTTCAGGTTATGAACGTATTTCAGTTTTGAATGTTGACGTCTTGTTATATTGATCATACCTTTCAACAATATGTGAAAAATAAAGTTGAAATTTAATAATTATTAGTCTTCTTCCTGAGATCCTCTTATACATTTATGCATCAATGGTTTCTTCATTGGTTATTACTTCAAATTATATGAAATTTGAAGTTTTGGAATGATTCTTATCATTTTTTTAAACAAGTCTGATCTTGTTCTTGCTTCCTGATGAGAGGATTTCGTTTGGTTTGGAATTTACAGAGGCAGCAGCACTCCCTGGGGGTGTCAAGAAGCAGAAGAACATGGAGGCAGAAAGGAAAAATCGACGACGAGCACTTGGAGACATTGGGAATAAGGTTAATATTGATGGCAAGCCAATACCTGAAATCTGTCGCCCCGTTACAAGGTTCAAAACTCTCTCTTTCATTTCATTTGACACTACTTCAGGGTAATAAAAAAAAATCGTAGTTAAAAAAACTTCTACTGTATTGTGCTATTTCAGGAGTTTTTGTGCACAATTGCTGGCAAATGCACAAGCTGCAGCAGCTGACAACAAGGTTTTCACGTTTAGAAATAATGTCCTTGCTTTTATTATTCATATTTGGAAACCACTAATTGTATCTTTGAATTACAGAAGAATTCCATGGCAGTCAATGCAAATGGAGGCATTGTAGTAGATGGAGCAATGCCAAAACCAGTGGTGAAAAACCCAGCCCTGAAAAAAGCTATCACGAAACCAAAACCAAAACCCGAGGAGGTAATCGATATTAGTTCTGATACAGAAGAAGTTAAGAAGGAGAAGCCTGTAGTAAGCAAGAAAAAGACTGAACAACAGTCGCTGAAGAAGAAAGCTCCAACTCTTACATCAACTCTCACTGCTAGAAGCAAGGTCGATTTTCGATTTGTACAATTCTTTAAGAATTGGTGTTTCCTTTTTTTTTTTTACTCCACTCTGATCTCTAAGAGTTGATTTCATTTTTACAGGCTGCTTGTGCGCAGATAGTTAATATTGATGCAGCAGATGTGAATAATGATTTGGCTGTTGTGGAATATGTCGAAGAAATATACGAGTTCTATAAGCTAGTTGAGGTATAATAAAGCACTCCTCCCCCCACCACTGTCCGTGGTCGATTTTCATTTAGTTGCGATCGTAATAAATACCGAGTTTTGCAGAATGAAAGTCGAGTTTGTGACTACATGGATTCACAACCTGAGATTAACGAGAAGATGAGAGCAATTTTGGTTGATTGGTTGATTCAAGTCCACCACAAATTCGAGCTTTCGCCAGAGACTCTTTACTTGACTATCAATATTGTTGATCGCTATCTCGCTGTAAAGACAACATCAAGGAGGGAACTTCAGTTGTTAGGCATAAGCTCGATGCTTATTGCCTCTAAATACGAAGAAATTTGGGCCCCTGAGGTGGTTTACTAAAGTTCCTTCAACCGTACACTAATCTTCTCTATGAACATTTGAAACTAAAGACTATACTTATGCAGGTCAATGACTTAGTGTGCATATCAGACAGAGCCTATACCGATGAACATGTCTTGCGTATGGAGAAACGGATACTCGGAGAATTGGAGTGGAACTTAACAGTACCCACGCCATATATGTTCCTTGTACGGTTCATAAAAGCTTCTTTACCTGATTCTAGTGCAAGTATATCTCGACTCGGCTATGAACCATATAAGGTGGAGAACATGGTCTATTTTCTAGCCGAGCTTGGAATGATGAATTATGCCACTGTTATGCATTGTCCATCCAAGATTGCTGCCTCGGCAGTCTATGCTGCAAGATGCACCCTAAATAAGGTGCCTGTATGGACCGAGACGCTTAAAATCCACACAGGTTTCTCGGAGCCACAACTTGTGTAAGTTCATTTTCCTGCTTATTTTCAATTCTAATTATCATCTGTCTTTAAGTTTTGTGTGTAGATGATGATGATGATGATAATAATAATAATAATAATAATATGTATTCGTATCCATTTTTCGAGCAGGGAGTGCGCTAGGCTACTGGTTAGCTTCCATTCGATGGCTGCAGATCACAAACTGAAGGTGATCTACAAGAAATACTCGAGTCCTGAGAGAGGGGCTGTCGTGTTGCTGCCACCAGCCCAGTCTCTATTGGCTGCGTCGTAAAGAAGTTCTTAGGGCGTTCGAAACTTTTTTATTCAATGATTCTCTCTCATTGATACTATCATTTTCTCAGAATTTTCAAAGTTAAAATTGTTACTAAAATACAGTTTCTCCTGTATTTCAACTATGTCATTGCTTCGTCTCTGACTTAGGGATGGCAACGGGGCGGGTTCGGTTCTACCCATAATAATTATACATATTGAATAAAAATTTTCATATTAGACGCTTTCAATATGTATATTTAACACGCTACTACTAGATAATATTTGTTTAAGGGAGAAACTTTATCTAAGAAATCTTCGAGAAGCTAATAAGGAATCCAGTTGCATGACTAAAAATAGGAGGCTAAAAACTACGAAAAGATGAGAAAAAAACATCAAAAATTAAATTTTTCTTAATAAATCTCATTCGATCCATAAACGAGGCATGCTAGAGCCTATAATTTAATTATGGATAGTGCTTAAATTCTTTTACTTTAAAACAAACAAGGAATAAATTAAGTAGATAAACTAAATAGGTAAAAATTAATTCCCTCACTCTCTAGCCTTGTCCACTCTCCATGCTGTTCGAAATTTACTAAATCATGCACGGTGAAAAAATAAATTATTCTTCAATTCCCACCATGGATCTATTTTATGTTTAGATAGAAACTGTATTTAGAATAACATCTTTTATGAATTATGTAAACTTCTTTGCTGATCTCAAATACGAACAATCACGAACTGTAATCAACGGCTGTCCAATTGTCCAACGAACTCTAAATGAGAGAATTATGATTTCTCTTTTCTTGTGCTAGCAAGATAATGAATTATTTTCTTTTTATTTCTAATATAACGTTAAGTTAGCTTGACTCATCTCTTAAACTTAATCCGGTTCAAAATTTAATTAATTCAATTAATTAAATATGATCCATGAATTAATTAATTCGAGCATATTAACAAGCAATACAATTAATTAATTGTCTAATACTCGTTAATTAAATAATTGCTGAATTTCATTCTTCCGATTCTCCTTTTATGTGTGACACATTAGGTTCTCGATCACGATACCTAACGATATGAGTTAATCAAAATCGATAAATTAAAATACCTCTTTTAATTTATCACAAATTCACATTCGTCGTTCCATATTGACATCTAGCAATGTGTCGGCAATACATATGACGAGAAATGTCACGTGGTACGGCAAAACCGAAATTGTTCATTTACCGTGAAACTATAATCCCTTCGTCAATATGATCCGATCAATTATGAGATATGGATATGTGTTAATCTCAATTATCGACCATATCTTTCATCTCACTATTACGTTAATATAAGTTGAAAACTCTTTTTCAACTTATGAGTACATCTTGGCCAATGATTTCATTATCAACTTAACTAAATGAAATGTAGATCATAATATTTTACTATCTAAGAGTGGCGGATCATCTATTGATAATTCACAACCTTCTTATGATTTTTGACATATCCGAACGATGCCATATTAGCGACCCTTGACAGAGTAACATCCAACATTACTAAAGTATGAATGTCCTCATATTAGGCACTATGATGACCTCAAATCAAATGATCAATTCTATCACCGAACGTTAGAGATTAACCACGACACTCAGATAGTTGTCCATGTTGAATCTCCCATCAGGTCTCCAATGTTTTGTTCCATAACAAAACATGAATGTGTTCATTCAAGTGTCACCATACTTTAGCTTGTGATCAGCTACTTAATTCACAAGTAAATATCTCGTTATTACTTCGACCACGAACGATTTAAGATTCTGTCATATGTAATTTGCATCTCACAATCACAACTCTTTGTGATTAACAAATCACCAAGACTTGAATCTACGGATTCTATTATTTAGTTTATTAAAATATTGATTCAATTAAATTATAGATCTTACCATAAATATGCATCGATTATATATATTAAAAGTGTTTATGTCCAAAATTGATTGGATTTAGGATACAATACTTACAAACTCCCACTTGTACTAGATCCAATTACTTATGTATCTTATACTAGAAGATTCTACATGGCGATCATATTTATACTGCGTGAATCTGCAATTTAATAACTTGTGGGAATTTGTTCTTTCTTTACGTCATTTTATTGTATTATCTTTCCAAAGAGATAATACCGCCTTAACACATGTTTGAATCATTGATGAGACCTTAGTTCAGTCGCTTGCACGATGGCTCCATTGTTATCATAATGCAGAAGCATGTGATCAGCACGATGGCTCCATTGTTATCATAATTTCAAGAATTGAAATATAGAGATGTTGTTTCCTGTTAATAATATGTCTTATACATAAAATATTAGAAATACGACAACGCTCCCACTATATTCTTGTAAACACTTATCTTCATTCTTGACTAAATTCCAATCCCGAGACACGACAGGTTGTTAAACCATGTTTTATGTAGAGTTGAGTTACAGTTTTGTTTGAGGACAAACAATAGTTCAAGTTTGGGGAAATTTGATAAGTGCGTTTTTGCACACTTATTTTATTATCAAAACTTGGACAATTGTTGATTAATATGTTGGAATATAACTTAATATTATTTAATTTATATTTTGCAGGACAACGTGATGAATGTAGCAGAAATAAGGAGAAACAAGTGGAAAAATAACCAAAATGAAAGAAAAGCAAGTTCAGGAATCAAGATGAAAATAACCAAAAGATGAACCAGAAGACGAAATGAAGATGCGAAGATGTCGAGGTCAAATTGGGCTAAAGAATAAAGCATTGGATGAAGAAGAAACAAGGAAAGAGGTCAAGAGTCGAGCAACCCAAGTTGGAGGACTAAAACATAGAATTTAGAAGTTACACAACACTTTGTGGTTGCATAGTATTGTCTCCCATGCAGCCGCATACATTGCTTCAGGGAATTAAAACGCCAATATACCATGAACTACGCTACCACATGCAGAAGAACTATGCGATAACATAGTTATGTTTGCTGGCCAAATATTCAGTTTCCTAATCTCGTTCAACTACTTATGGAAACAAGCAGGGATTTGCATTTTTAAACCCTAATACGTCCCAGAACACATGAGAAACACATTTTTTAACCCTTGGAGCTCAAGAATTTCTCATGAGGAACTAAAGACTTCGGTGAAGCTACTAAGGAACTCAGTTGGATTTGGTGATTTTACATCAGTAATTCATGTAATTTGATCTTTTTTTGTTTAACAATCCTAGGTTTAGACATTCTTTACATATTTTTATTTTGAGATTGGCTTAAATTTTATTAAACTTTTCATAAATTCGGTCATGCTTTGTCTATCGAATAATTGAACTATTTGTTGAGTTTTAATTTTATTTATTTTATTGGTGGATTGATTACTGCTTTATGCTAGGTGTATATTGTTGTTTTTCAAATCTCATTCCAATAAAAACGAATGCGATTTTATTGCAGGAAATCTAGATTTTAGGATTACAATTGAATTAAATTGAATTTTAATGTTATATCTTCCGGTTAGAGGGGTAGGTAAAATATCTCTAATTGAGTAAAAAGAATGAAATATTGATGTGATTGATCCAATCCAATTGAGGGAATTCCGATGCTTTGTGATCTCAAATATTGATTTATTTTCAAAGCGATAAATTTTACTACACATTTGAAAGAACAATCATCCTTCGGATTCCTTAAGCATTTCAACCATCTCCATGTGGAATCGACACTATAAAGTTGTGCTACAACTGCCGCATTATTCTTTGGGCGTAATCAAATTTTGGCTCTGTTGTTGGGGAGACGGTACAAGAAACTAAGGGATTAACTGAAAAAGGGTGACATCTTTCATTTATTATTCTTTAGTTAATTTAATTCTCTTCATTGTTATTTTTCTATTCTCACGTAGTTTTGTTGTCGTGTTTTATGAGTAGGAATCAAGGCAAACAAGGAGAATTCACCAAATGACCTCTTACAGTGTTTGAATCTCTTCATAACCCTATCTTTGACACTGCATCGATTTCCATGAACACTACACTACACAATACCATGATTGACAGTGAGCATGGGGATGCACCTTATAGAACTCTACAGGATTATCTTCATCCCACTCGCACATCAACACCATCATGCATTATTTTTCAACTTACTATGCCACGTATGAACTTTAAACCAGGAATGATTCGACTTCTTCCCACTTTTCACGAACTTGAAAGTGAAAATTCATAAGTGCATATTAATGAATTTGATGAGGTGGTTGCAACCTTCCACAATCAACATGGTATAGTGGATGTAGTCAGGTTTTTCCATTTTCACTTAAAGAAATAGCAAAAAACTAGCTATATTCGCTGAGAGTACGTTCGATTGGAAGATGGGGTAAAATGACTAAAGCCTTTTTAGAAAATACTTCCTTCATCATAAGACTAGTGCCCTCCTATAAAAGCATATTTCTTCATTTAATCAAAAAGATAGCGAGACATTATACCAATCGTGGAAAAGATACAAAGAGTTACAAGCCCTTTGTCCCCACCAAGGTTATTAAGAGTTGGTATATTGTGAGTTATTTTTATGAAGGACTAACACCTAGGGAGCGTCAATTTGTTAAGATGATGTGTAATGGTGAGTTCTTGCAAAAAGACCCAGATGAGGCCATAGAGTACTTAGATGACCTTGCTAAAAAAGCTCATACTTGGACTGGACCTAGCGCCTCTGATATCACTAATAGGTCATGACCCATAGAAAACTCTTCTAGTATAGGTATTTATCATCTTAGAGAGGATGATAGTCTTAGAGCTAAGGTAGAGGCCCTTACTAGAAAACTTGAAACCCTACGTGCTAAGAACTCAAAGCCTACACATAATGTTGCCCGTGTTGAGTCCTATAAACCTTGTTGTGTGTGTGGTGGAATTGATCATCTAGCATAGGAGTGTTCCACTCTAGCTGAGATTGGGGGGGCGGGTTATGAGGAACACTGCAATGTTTTAGGTATGTATAAAAAGTCTTATGCTCCTTTTCTGATACCTACAATCAAAGGTGGCATAATCACCTCAATTTCAGCTGGAAATCTGAAAATCAGCAACATGCTCGACCATCTACAGCTTTTAATACACCTTCATATCAGTCCACATCTTCTTGCAACTCTTTAGAAGACACTTTACATACTTTTGTAGAGGCACAATGTAAGACCAATCAAAAGTTTGAGATTATGATCACTCAAGTGGTTAAGGAAAACAAAGAGATAAAAAATCATGTCTAAGTTGACTAATGCTTTAGCTGTATTGGAACGTGGAAAGTTTCTAGCTCATGCTCAACCAAATCCTAAGGGACAACATATGGCTAAAACCTCAAGTTCAGAAGAAAACGAGCTTAAGGAAGTAAATACCATCACTACTCGAAATGTGAAGGTTATAGAACCAATCATCAAGTCTAGTGAGTCTAGGGAAAATGAAAAAGACCAATGATTCTTAATAGAGCAGCCGTAGTGAAAAGGTAGAGTGTCCTTTCCTCAAGTTCTCAAGCCTACCGTGAAAACTACTGGTCAATACAATGAGATCATAGAGCACCTTAAGCAAGTAAAAATTAACCTTCCTCTCTTGCATGTGACTGCCCATGTTCCTACTCATGCTAAAGTCTTCAAAGACTTGTGTAATGTGAAAATAAAGCATCATGTCAAGAAAACTATTTTCTTGACTGAGCAAGTGAGTACGGTGATTGAGCAAAGGCTCCCACCGAAATATAGGACCCTAGTTGTCCTACTATTTCTTACATCATTGGGAGCTATGAGTTTGCACAAGCCCTCCCTGATTTAGGAGCTAGTGTTAACCTCATGTCTTATGCTATTTAGTTGTTGTTAAGTTTAGGTGAGATAAAACCTAAATTTGTAGTTTTACAAGTGGTTGATCGGTCTACCATAAGACCTAGAGGAGTAGTTGATGATGATTTGGTACAAATTGACAAATTTTACTATTCTGTTGATTTTTTAATTCTGGATTTGAAGGTTGATGTGAATATTGATTCTAAAATACCTATCATTATTGGTAGGCCCTTACTTGCCATGCTAACGCTCTTATAAATTGTAGGAATGGTTTAATGAAGTTCTCTTTTGGGAACATGACTTTAGAAGTCAATATTTTTCACATCACTAAACAGCCTATGGAGGATGATGAATGCTATCAAACATACATGATTGATGCACTCACTCAGGAATAAGCATTTGCAACTGCTGATTTTGACCCTTTGAACTCTTCTCTTAAATTCTAAAAATCCAACAAGTTGTAATAATAAGGAATATGCTAACATTTGTACTATTTTTGCAGAATCTCAGAATTATGGGACATCACCATGGCAGCCCGAATTCGAAAAATTACCAGAAAAGAGCGGAAGACGGCTATCGATAAACATTGAGCGTCCAAAACTAGAGTTGAAACCACTGCCCCCATGACTGAAACACGTGTTTCTTGGACCAAATAATACTTTTCCCGTAATTATATCTCAGAATTGAATGCTTTGCAAGGTGAGCAGCTTTTAAATATTTTGAATGAGCATAAATCTACATTAGGATGGACCATAGTTGACATTAAGGGTATTAGTCCTTTAATTTGTTCACATAGAATTCACCTAGAAGAGGGAACAAGTCCTAAAAGAGACCCACAGCATAGGATAAACCCTACAATGAAAAAAGTTGTGAAAAATGAGGTGTTAAAGTTGTTAGATATGGGTATTATTTACCCAATCGCAAATAGTAAATGGGTTAGTCCAACACAAGTGGTCCCTAAAAAGTTAGGTTTCACTGTGGTAAAGAATGAATTAGGTGAATTAGTTCTCTCTAAGACAGTGACTGGATGGAGTATGTGCATCGAATATAGAAAGTTAAATGCTGCCCGCACAAGGACCATTTTCCTCTTCCCTTTTTGGATCAAATTCTGGAGCTGTGGTTGGCTATCCATTTTACTATTTTTTGGATGGTTATTCTAGTTATTATCAAATTGAAATAGGTTTTGAAGACCAGGAAAAGACCACATCTACTTGTCCTTTTGGTACTTATACATTTCATAAGATTCCATTTGGATTATATAACACTCATGCTACTTTTCAAAGATGCATGATAAGTATATTTAGTGACATGGTAGAAAATTGCATGAAAGTTTTCATGGATGACCTAACTATTTTTAAAACCTCTTTTGATGCATGCTTGTTGAATTTGAAGAGAGTTTTAACTCGGTATGGAGAAAAGGGGTTAGTTTTGAATTGAGAGAAGTGTCATTTTATAGTACCTTCAGGCATTGTCTTAGGACATGTAATTTCGTTTAAAGCAATAGAGGTTGATCCAATATTGAATTAATCTCTAAATTTCCTACACCTAAGACAACAAAAGATATTAGATCATTCCTTGGTCATGCGGGTTTTTATAGGAGGTTTATGTAGAATGGACCCCAACTTGCTAAGAGGCGTTTAAAATGCTAATTGCCAAGCTAACTTCAATACCCATAATGTAGCCACCTGATTGGACATTGCCATTTAAGATTACATGTGATGCCATTGATTATGCGGTAGGTGCTGTCCTTGGGCAACGAAGAGAATGTTAGCCTTTTGTAATCTACTACGCTAGTAGAACTCTCATCAGTGTTCAAATGAATTATTCCTCTACTCAAAATGAATTACTAGTAGTAGTTTTTGCTCTTGATAAATTTCGCTCTTATTTGATTAGCTCTCACATTACAATTTTCACATATCATGCAACCCTTAAGTACCTTCTTGCAAAGAAGAATGCTAAGGCGTGTTTAATACGATGGATTTTACTGTTACAGGAATTTGACATCACCATTAAAGATAAAAAAGGAATGGAGAATGTGGTAGCCGACCATTTGAGACGTTGTGTCCCTAATGAGAAGATAACTAGCATACTTAATTTCTACCATGCCCAAGCATGTGGAGGCCATTTTTCCATGAAAAGACCACTGCAAAAATTTTGTAATGTGGTTTTTATTGGCCTACTTTGTTTAAAGACTAATATTTATTATAAATCTTGTGATAGGTGCCAAAAGCTTGGTACTTTGTTCCGGCGTAACATGATACTCTTGAACATCATTTTAGTGATAAAAATATTTGATTGTTGAGGAATTGACTTCATGGGACCCTTTCCACCTTCTTTTGGTTATTTATAGATCATTGTGGCCGTAGATTATGTATCTAAATGGGTAGAGGCAGCAACTTGTAGGGCCAATGATAATAAAACGATTGTTAAGTTTCATAAAGAAAATGTCTTGTCTAGGTTTGGCATACCACAAGTTAGTGACTGAAGCATACACTTTTGCAACCATTCATTTGAAGTACTAATGAAAAGTAGTATGGGATTGTTCATTAAATTTCTACTGCTTATCATCCCCAAACTAATGGACAAGTAGAATTGGCTAATAGGGAAATCAAACAAATTTTGGAAAAAATATTGAACCCCAATCGTAAAGATTAGTCCTTAAGTCTAAATGATGCACTCTGGACTTACTATACAACTTTTAAGACCTCTTTAGGCATGTCACTTTATAGACTTATTTTTTAAAAGCCTTGCCACTTACCTGTAAAGCATGAGCACTGAGCCTATTGGGCCATCAAACACTTTAACTTTGACCTAAAATAGGGGGATAAGCTTAGGATGTTTCAGTTGACTAAGTTGGAAGAGTTATGAAATGATGTATATGAGAATTCTAAAATCCAAAATTAAAAAATGAAAGCGTTTCATGATAAAAACATTCATAAGAAAACATTTGAACCAAATCAAAAAGTATATTTGTATGATTCTGGACTTCATAAGCACTTAGGAAAACTTCGATCTAGGTGGACTAGCCCTTTCATGGTGAAACAAGTTTTTGAAAATGGGGCAATTGAAATTGAGGATCCTAACAATGGTACAGTGTTTAAAGTGAATGGGCAACATCTCAAAATAGTTTATGATAACAGGTGCCTGTAGTGGAAGAAGTTCTTCTTGTAGACCCTGTTTACCACCCTTGACATCACTTAGGTATGTTCTCTACTTTACTTTTCGGTATATTAGTTTTGTTTTTAGGTTTCTTTTTGTTTATTGCTTTTTTTTTCTTCAATTGAGCACCTTTCAGGTTAACGACTCTATGTCGATTTAGTTTAGTATTCAGGTGATATCCTCTCCTTTGGTAGACATGTTTAGAAATTGAGGACAATGTTCGATTTGGTTGGGGGAGAGTTCATTGTGGAGTTTGTTGTGAATTGTATAATCATAATAGAACTATGCTATAAAAAAAATTGTCTTACTGGTAGTCTATGCTACAACATAGACTAACCAATAATGCGGTTGTATATAGAGCATCAAGGCTTAAATTGGCCCTGAATGTTTGCTTTATGCGACAGTATTCGTTTCCTCTATGCGGTCGCATGGAGTTAAGGAAGCCTAAAATCGGTTTTAAATACACACACACACGGACACACCCACACCGTTTTAAAGACACGCCCACATCTCATGACATTTACACACATGACACCTCTCGACTTTAACACACACGACACTTATCAAATTCACGTATTCATCTCCATTCTTCAATCTTCAACATCAATGAAAACTCAAAGTTATGTAATTAAATTCTCTTGCCCTCGTTCTATAGAAGTTCTCAATTGATTATTTGAGAAAAGATTGAATGCTTGAGATGGGTTAAGTGAATTAGGTAGATAATGGAGATTATGATTTTGAGTTGAATTGAGAAAACCAGGGCTTATTTAAAACCAAGGTTTTGGAATTTCATGGAAAAAAATATAATGCTTGCAATGTGTTTGATGAATTGCCTAAGTGAACATGTGTGTTGGATAAGGATTAATTTTGAATTTGACATTGTTGATATGTGTTATGGACTGCCTTTTGTATTTAATTTTATTGAAAAATGTATTGAAAACACCAAAACTCAAAATGTTACACATAGGCATGACATGGCTTGCAAAACTCACTTCACATTACTCACTTTGTCCTTCTTTTTTCTAACCCAAATGAAGTCCGTTTTACCTCAAATTTGAACATATGTTGGACTAATGAACGTTATTTCATATACATGGAGATTGCTCGAGAAAATTTTGATTTTTCTAAAGGGTGTCCGGAGGCGAACATACTTAGTCGAACATGATTTTAAATGCGTAATTTCCTTTTTTTTTTGAGTGGATATTGGGTTTATACACTACATTTTGAACTTTTATGATAAAACCTATGTTTCATTACATGTTTTTTTGTTTGTGACATAAGTTTAGGGATTTGATACTCATATTCTTATATTATCTCCAAGTACTATGGTATTCATTTATGTATTACAATTAACTTACATGTTTTAATGCTTGTTGTGTTTGCAGAATGCCTCCTAAGTGCACTTCCAAAGGAAAGGAAAATGTGGCTTCCACTTCAGGTACCGTACGAACAAAGGGACCTAAAGGAGGAATACAGAGATTTTTGGATCAGAAGGCCACCACATGATACTCAGATGTTATTACCCACTGGGCACTGCTTCCAGAGCGGGCGGTCAGATTAGAAGATTTTCCCAAATTTGAGATCATGACTTTGGTACAAAACTGTGGTTGGGATAAAGTGGTTGAAAGACCTCACGTAGTATATGAGGGTCTTGTTTATGAATTTTATGTGAACTTCAATAGTGACATAGACACTCTAGGTTCAAGCATGACGTGGGTAAGAGAAAAATGGATCATGTTTACACCCAAGGTAATACATGACTATTACTAGCTAACTTGGGATAATATTGTTCCTATTCCTGGAGATTTTTCATGGAACACAGTCGGGGAAGTCCTACTTGGGCGTGAGGATGTATGGCCGTAACAAATGCCAGCATTGCATCAGATTGAGCTTACACCGTCAATAGCCATTCTATGGATATTTATTTGCCATAATATTAGGCCAATCACACATTGGACTACATTTAACGATCTGACGGTCGATTTATCTATCACTTGGTTTAAGGACAGAAGATTGATTTGGCCACCTTTATTTATGATCATATTGATTCTCAAGGTATTAGGAAATATCATCATCTGATTTTTTCAAGTCTAATTAGTGGGATCTGGATTAGTGCGGGCATCACTATCCCATCCAAGGAGCTTCTCGAGAGACCTAGCCCTTTCATTAAATGCTTTATCATGGAGGCCTAGGATTGAGCTAGGGAAAAATACAGAGAAAAACAGGGGAGTGAGTGATCGAGACAGCAGTAGACTGTACAGGGGCAGGGAGCTGAGGACGCTAAGATGCCTGTGGTACCCACTTTTGGCACCATTTTACGTTGATACACAGCTGCTAAGATAGATGTTCACCACTATGATAGGCTCTAGTAGGAATATTGAGAGTCTTCAGCAGGCTGTGGCCGCCATGGGCATGGATATCCAGTTTGTGAGGAATGACATGCTGAGCACCAGGAACTTCGCTTCTACTGCTAGTAGGGAGTCCTTGGCTGACAAAAGGTTGAGGTCTAGAATGGACAGTTGAATAACTATGTGGGTAGAGTCGATAGGATTCATCTTAGGGCTAACGAGATTTGTTACCACTTGGGTAACATCGAGAATGAGGTTCGAGAACAGTCACACACATTCAGAGCATGAAGTCGAGCTCACACAACAGTCCACGATGATGCGACAGATACTCGCATGACTCTCTCCACTATCAGCTAATAGTGCATCTTGTTCCGGTGTCTATCCACCATCTCCGTACTAATCAGGGGAGTATTCTGAGCCCCATTTTCAATTTCTTATTATACATTTTTCATATTCTTTACATGCTTTTCAATTTTTCATTGTATTTAAACATTGAGGACAATATTCTAGATAAGTTTGGAAGTGGTCATTCATCATTTTACTTCAACTTTTGTGTGATTATTTGTGCTATATATATATAAAAATAATAATTTTCAGTTTTTATTCATTTATTTTGTTTTTTTATCTTAAAGCATTAGATTATAGTTATAGTTATGTGTGCTTGCGTGGGTTTGACAACTATGCCGGTTATGATGTTGCATATTGGAATCTGTATGAACTGGTGAATAATGAAAATAATGTAGTATTAGATTAGTCAAAACTTATTTATGTGAAACATGATAGTCTTTATACACAATACTTATGTTTAACTTATTGAGTTAGTGATTCGGTTCATTGTGTAGAGAATAGTTGAACATAGTAAGTAAACTCAAGTAACCTCTATAGCATTTCCAAAATCCAACTATCTGGTAGTTTGAAGATAACTGGACTGTTACAGGGAAACATTGATATGAGTAGGGACTCCGTGCATGAAAATTATCGTGTGTGGATTGTCTAAAACCAATTAGATGAAGACGAGGTGAAAGTTTTAAGTTATTAAGTTAGATGTTAGTTTTAAAAACTGAATATCTAAAAGAAAAGGGGCATTGGACTAATCTTTGAGTAAATAAAAATATCTTCTCAAGCCTGTATAACTTGGGTGATTAAGCATGTAAGGATAATTTAAAACCTGGTGCCCTATGATCATCTGACTTAGGAGTCGTCGGCTCCAAGCTCGTTACATGAGTTATATAGAAAGCTAATGAGAAGATGTTTGAAAAAAATATATAAATAAATACACAACTACATTGTAATGGCTCCAGATATTTGGTTGATAGAAATGTACATTTGACGAGAGGCAAGTAACTTAGTTCAGTCTTAAAGGTTGAAGCAATCAAAAATTTAGGAGAATCTCGACTAATTGAAGTGTGAACTTGTAATGATGAGATATATCCAAGCTAATAGAGGATAAAGAATAGAATTGAATAAGTTCAACTTAGAATGCACCCCGAGAAAATTTAGTGAGAAGCATAAGTTTAGGATGGGGTGTGTATTTCTCGAGTTAAGTAAGGAAATATACGACTAGTATGGGTTAAGTGTGGAGCCAATCGCGATCTTAATACGTTGACATGAGTTTTTCACATACACACACGTCGGGTTATGCATGTAACAGGTGGAGATTGATTTAATTTTTTTGCATTGTTGAAATTGTTCATTCGTTTGATTACTAAATTCCAATCCTAAGACACTTCAGGTTGTTAAATCATGTTTTATGTAGAGCTGAGTTAGAGTTTTTTTTGATGACAAACAATAGTTCAAGTTTGGGCGAATTTGATAAGTGTGGTTTTACACGCTTATTTTATTACCAAAACATGGACAATTGTCGATTAGTATGTTGGAATATAACTTAATCCTACGTAATTTACATTTTGCATGACAATGTGATGAATGTAGCGGAAATAAGAAGAAACAAGTGGAAAATGGATCAAAATGAAGGAAAAGCAAAGTTCGAGGTCCAAGATGCAAATAAACAAAAGATAAACCAGAAGAGAAAATGAAGATGCGAATATGTCGAGGTCAAATTGAGCTAAGGAATAAAGGATTGGATGAAGAAAAACAAGGAAAGAGGTTAAGAGTTGAGCAACCTAAGTTGGAGTACTAAAACGTAGATGTCGGAAGTTACACAACAATATGCGGTTGCATATTGTTGTCTCCCATGTAGCTGCATACACTGCTTCAAAGAATTAAAATGCCAATATACCATGAACTATGCAACTGCATGCAGATGAACTATGCGGTAGCATAGTTATGTTCGGTGGCTGAATATTCAGTTTTCTAATCTCATTCAACTACTTATGGAAACAATCAGGGATTCATGTTTTTAAACCCTAATACATCCCAGAACACATGAGAAACACATTTTTTATCCTTGGAGCTCAAGAATTTCCCATGAGGAACTAAAGATTTCGGTGAATCTACGAAGGAACTCGATTGGATTTAGTGATTTTACATTAGTAATTCATGTAATTTGATCTTTCTTTACTGAACGATCCTAGGTTTAGACATTTCTTTCATAAGTTTATTTTTGAGATTAGCTTAAATTTTAATTAACTTTTCATAGATTCAGTCATGCTTTGTCTATCGAAGAGTTGAACTACTTGTTGAGTTTTAATTTCATTTATTTTATTGGTGGATTGATTACTGCTTTATGAATTTTACTACACGTTGAAAAGAACAATCGTCCTTCAGGGAATCGACACCCCAAAGTTGTACTAAAACTACCGTATAATTCTTTGGGCATAATCACTTACCTTCCAGAAGGTCGAATAATCCTACAATATTTACCTGAAGCTGACGTGTCCTCAAGAGTCCACTTCTTGAGCAAGAGTACGTCCATCAGCAAGTGTGGGACCAGACTCAGTTTCATCTACTTTCTCAACTATATCTGTGAATTTTTGAACTCAATCAAGATTTATTTTGGTCCGACTGTCCTCTCCTAGAATAAATACTTTCTATAGAAATATGAAATTTCTTGAGATGAACACATTCTTCTCAATGGGATTATAGAATTGATATCGAATTGTCTTTGGGATATCTCACAAATATATATTTATCGATTTTAGTCTCAAAATTATCTAATTCAGTATGTTTCACATAAGCGTCACAACCCAAATTTTCATATGAGATAAGTTGGGACTTCTGCCTTTCCATAACTCGTATGGAGTTTTGTAAACTAATTTAGATGGGACACAATTTAGTACGTAGCACGTGGTAATAAGTGCATGACCTCAAAACGATTTTGAAATGTTTGCATGGCTTGTTCTTAATTGCACTATATCTAATAGTGTATGATTCTTTATTTCAGATACACCATTATGTTACAGTGTACGTGAAGGAATCCACTGCGAGAGAATCACATTCTCTTGTAGGTAATCTTAAATTCTTCATTTTAGATATTCTTCACATCGATCAGATCTTAGTGTGAGAATACATTTACATATTTGTTTTTCTATTTTTAGCTTGAATCCGTTGAACATTTCAAAAATTTCATTCTTGAATTTCATGAAATATACATGATCATTTCTGAAATGATCGTCAGTAAATATGATGAGATAAGAGAAACCTCATCTAACATTAATTGATATGGGTTCACATATATCACTTTGTATTAGACCTAGTTATTTGTGCTGATCTTCCACTTTTTCAAGTAAAAGGGATGTGGTTATGTGCTTAACATGTTTTGCTTTTGTTAAATGATTCAAAATCATTTGACCCAAATATACATCTCCATGTAAGTTTATGATTACATTCTCATTTATGTGACCAATTCTACAATGCCAAATATAGGTGTTATTCAGATTATCATTTTTATGCCTTTCAAATTCTATACTCATTATAGAATACTCAATATTTATAATATAAATGTCATTTTGTAATTTACCATAACCATTAAGATCTTATCAAGATAAAAAGGAACAACAATTGTCCTTAACATTAAAGTAATTCATGTCAAAACATGAAATTTATTTAATACTTTTGGTAA
>CAIGRP010097202.1:0-16526 GCA_903798385.1 Fraxinus cuspidata
AAAGCTCGTGAGCTCACGAGCTCGCCCACAAGCCACGAGCCTGCTCGGCTCGTGAGCTCGTGGGTTTAAGGGTTGAGCCAAGCCCGGCTCGGCCCATCGCCATGACTACGTCAGAGAGACGAGAAGAATATGAAGTTTTAAACGTTTTAGAAGGGTATTAGGAATAAATTATATAGCCCGTATCTGGGAGTGATTATTATCAATTTTTAGCGAATGTTATACTGTCATACAATGTAAGTCAGTGATAGGACAATCACAATTATTGACCGAATCAAGCAGAATGAAAAATGTGCCCCCTTTAACATTTAATTTATTCTTCTTGAGAAAATGACATTTCTTGTAATTTGTTTCATGTTAAGTCAATAATTACTGTTTAAATAGGATACATCTACATTTCCAATGATCAAAAATTGGATTAAAATGTTGTAAAAAACTCTCCAGACAGATACACATTGAGCATTAGATTGACTTAAATTCAATGTCATGATTATATGTCAAATAAATTTGCCAAATTTATGAGTAGGAGGAATGGTCCCTATTAAAATATTTTTGATAAATAACCAATATAGCCTAGTCCATTAAATACAAACAAACGGTACACCCTTCTCTCTCAAACACAAATAAATAGTACACCAGTCTCTTTCCCTCTCCCTTGAACACACTTGTATCTTTTTTTCACTACAATTTTTCTGAAATCTTATTGATGGAATGGGTTTGGCTATATGTACATCAGAATTGACATCCCAAAATTTTTTATTGGATGTGGACCCCCCTTTTTGTGAAGAGAGTATACATTGGGGTGTCAACTTAGATGTACAAATAGCAAAATCCCTTATGAAATGCATTTGAAAGTGATTAAAAATGAAAAAAAAATGTATTGTACATTGGGAGGCCAAGAAAAAATAGACCCAATAATAAGAGAGAGAGAGAGAGAGAGAGTCCATTTTTTTGCATATTTTTCTCAGTTATTGTATTTGTCTGCTTCTATTTTACAAAAATTTTCTGTTTTCAAATTTGTAATTTACTTAACCTACAAGAATAGTGATGATGATAAATGAAATTGAGCATTCTTGAGATATCCATGGATATGGCTATTGGTGGGAGGATTTTTATTATTGGAATAAAAATTTGAGCTTTTTACTCTTGATTTCCAGACTTCCATTTATTATTTTCTAATTGATATTTGAAAAAAGATTAATTCTTAATTTCTTGGTGAAATAAGAATGCCTAATTTACATCCAGATACATGCAAAGGCCTAAATGGAATTGTCATCAGATTCGAGAACCCATTCTCATTAATTAACGTTAAAATATCGAAATAAAAAAAAAAAATTAATAATTTGATTAAAAACAAGAGAACCATATCATATTTATAAAAAAAAAAGTGAAAACAAAGAAAGAGAAGAGAAGAAAAGGAAGTTTAAGGATGTTAAGATGCTTATTACATACATAAATATTAAATAGATAATTAAGTGATTACTTATGTCATTTTATTTATGTCCAATTTAGTAAATAAAAAAAATATTTAAAAACGTGGTGTAATAAAAAAAATTGTAATTGCAATAGCCACCCAAATAAAAAAATCATATTGATAGAGAATACTCATTATGATAAATAGACTTGAAATAAAGAAGAAATATATAGTACAAGAAAATAAAAGGTTCATAAACTAAGATGTTAGGGGACTGGGATATAAACTTAGTGCCAATAGCACTCAGACTAACCAATTTTGACCACATGATCAACCTGCTCTTTTAATCAGTTGTGACCCATCTAACACATCATAGTTCATGCTCAACGTGGCTTGTACTTCATCTCACACTACTTTGCATGACGATTTGCCTTACTTGATCAGGAAAAAATGTGACAGGTAATTTGGCTAAGGTGACATCCAGTTTGATTTCATTTGGTGCATTCTCAAATAAGCAATTAGTAGTTTAATACAAAATTGAAAATTAAAAGATAATATTAGCATTAAGAAAATAATGCATAAGGATACTTTGCTTATGCTATGTTGAACACTAATTTGGACAACTGACAAATGTCTCATTTGTTTATCTTGCTTAATGCTGTTTAGTTCAAGTCAACTCAACGTATCAAATATTTGATGACTGACTGAGTTAGTTATTAATACGACTAAGAAAATACACATACATTAAAATTTTAAAGGTCCAACAAAACCTAAAACATAGGAGTACTAGGAATATCCCTTGATTGAGATTCAGCAAAGGATAAAATGCTCTTCACTTCTTAGATTTCTTGATCTTGTCTTCATGCAGAAAATCAAGCAAAACAGTGCTCTTACATTTGGGGCATTTCGGATCCTCAGCGAATAGCATTACGTACATGAGACATCGAGGACACCCGACAAGCATCATGGAAGTGGCCTCGGGGCTGATTGAGTAGCACAAAGTGTCGTTCGGGCTCATTTCCCGGGATCCGCACGAACTTCGAGGCGATATCTCGATAGGTGAAACAGATCTGTTGGTGGATTGAACTCGAAGATTTGCCCTTGGTGGGGATAAAACCTGTTTCAACTCAAGTTTCGAACTTTCTGCATTGTAATTCATTTTCTTGAATGCCCTGAAAACCACACAACAAATCAAGAAACGTAAAGTTTTAGTCTAGAAAACACCCCAGACATGTTTGATATGTCCAATTCGACAGGATCAACGATGAAAATTAGTTTAAATTCTCATCCGTTATCCACTGCAATGCTGATAAGTATTTCGTATCAAACATGCCATCTATTTATATATAACATACTAGAGCATGTTTGGCTAAGCATAAAAAGTTCACGTGCAAGTAAGTTTGAAAATAAGCAAGATTTATTTTTCACAGCAAAGCAAGAAAAAGTAACTTATACAAAGGTGTTCATAAACAAAAAGTTCTACTTTTTTAAGCCTAACCAAACATGTACTCATCAATGGAACATTAATTTAAACAAGAAAAGAATGAAAAATGAGAAATGAGAAAAAAAAGTGATAAAGAACGCAAGATTACAAGTTGAGTAGGCAACTTTTTCAACAAAATTATCTAATATTTTGGCAGAAAATACTGAATCTCTCTTTCTTGACGAAGTGTTTGCTGTTGAGTTCCATGCCTTCAAGAACAATATATATAGCAATAAATCGGAGAGATAGAAACACAGAAATTAATTCAGAATTGATTACTGATAAAAAAAAAGTCAGAAGTAAACTAAACTAAATTAAATTGTATTAAAGGAGAGGGCAGAAAATGTAAAAATTCCAAGAAATTTGGTGGCAAAATGAATTAAAACCAGTAAATATTTGCAACTACAGTTTGGTAATATCTTCATTCATTGTAGAAGAAAGTGCTGGTTTGTATATTTTATATGTAATGGGAGCAATTAAAATCACCATTTATAGCCTAACTGGTATCAGGTTGGACATTAAAGCAAGGCCTTTTTGTAAAATCTTGCAACATTCATTGAATTTAGGGGAATACTAGATATAGGACGACGAACAAAAATTTTAACTTATTTTTCTTGTTCAATACTGTCCACCGAACACGACCTTTGTAGGACATGTTTAGGTGGGCAGTTTTAGTTTAACAACCACAGACTTTACCCTACAAACTCTTTCACACGAACTTTCTATAAGTTCCTCTTACGAGAGAGAGGTCTAAGGATTCAAGTCGCTGATGACGTGAAAGAAAAACCGTGTTGATTCCCAACCCCAGTGGATAGTAATTCACAGAAAAGGTAGGACCTAGTTCTTACAGATTGAGGGTTGAGAATCTATGCTCTATTTTGAATAGTTTAGAGCCCAACCAGTACTTTCCCTGTCTTGCTTGCCATGGTTTGACATTTTCGACAGGGCAACCGCAAGAAACAGATTCAACGTTATGTCATTTTACTTCAAAACACAAACTCCTGCTACTTCTAGTTGGATTAAATAAATGTGATATAAAGAAAGACCTAAATAAAAACAATAAAATCAGAAAATGAATAGCTGCAGTACACTGGTAGTTAAAAAATAGGTGACACAGATCAATATCTTAATGTGCATTGTACAATCTTCTGGTTTATATTAATAAAATTCTGCACTGTTTATAATTGCCTATATTTGGGACACAAAAACCACAACCAACCTTATTAATGTATGACCAGAAACCTTTAAAAGATTGTTCTGAGTTTCTTTATATCTAGCAATAATCCTGCAGCTGAAATAAAGGATGATATATTTATTTTGCATATAGCATTCTACCAGTTCATATTTGTACAATAAAATCCAAGGCATGTTAGCAGTGTCAATCTGCCAGGACTGGGATGGCTGAAGAGAGCTTGGAGCGGCCCACTTAAGGTCCAGAAAGCCCAGACGAAAACATTTCGATGAAGCTTATCTCAGCCTGGAACCGTCCCAATGAGAGTCGAGTTAAGCTGAGCCGAAAGTATAATAAAATCATCAGTTACTGCGCCGAGTCATTGGAAATTTCTCTACCATCCCACTCCTGCTTTCCCTCTACACCCCTTCCCAAATCCCGGTCCACTTATTCAACACATCAAACATGACATCGGTGTCTATGGAATTGATATTTAACTAGAGTTGAAGCCAACTTATTCATGATTTAAAATTTGTAAAACCCTCTTTAAGACTATTGAGTTATATCCAATCAAGAAATTTTTTTATCGTCCCCACTTCTACATAGCTCGGTCCATCCAACAAATCCATTATTTGAAACATGACATCAGTGTCTATCCTATTGATATCCGCCTCTGAGATGAAGCCAACTTCATTATGCAAATTTTGTGATACCCTCTTCAAATTGAAACCAGTGCTCATCACATAAAAGTGGGGATCACCGAACTATAAAATTCATCTGCTTAACCAGCAACAGATATATCTTTTATCCAGCCCTGGGCTGGCCCTGAATACCTTGAGATGCTAGACGACTAATTATTATAAAGCCCTTAAAACATAATTTTTTTACAATAGTAGCAATACTGACGAAAAGGGAGAGTAGGTCATATGATCAAGTTGAGATCACTTGTCAACAGCTGAAAAAGAACCTTTGATTAAATATTGATTTTTATTGCAACGATATTGATCTTTATACCAATTTCCCTACTCGGCTCAGCTACTTGTATGATCAAATCCCAATAGGAAGCATATAAGGTATGCCTTTAGAACAGTTTCTCCAAAGACTAATCAATCCAAGGTTGGAAGTATTCTCTCTTTTCTATTGTTTTAATAGGCTTTGGCTGTTTCCATTTACCACTCATGGATCTTTAGAAATTCTGACAATATTAATTCAAACTTTTATTCAAGCTAATCATATACAAAGGCTAGTGAGGATAGAGAATATTCTAAAGGCAAGGCAGAAATTGAAACTAACAGAAAATCTCAAGTTCCTTAATAGAGCGGTAACACGTCAATTATACTGAATAGAATAGAACAAAACATGAAAATTATAAAGAATACAACACTCAAATAGTATAAAATTCAACCAAAATTTCAAAGTTTAACGTATATCAACTTTTCATTGCGGTGAAGTTGTAGAAATTACAGTAAAGAGAAACCCAACATGCAATCCCAATAAATAGATTGAAGCTCTAATGGCTAAGTCAATAACAAGCTGTAATGATCTTCCCTGTCAACATAATTTGACAGATTTCATTCACAAGCATAACCCAAAAACACTAAACCAAAAACTTTCAACAATGGAAAACCCTCGGTCTAATAGCAATGAAATTGTGATTAAGAGAGGTTGTTGAGCAATATCCTTCTGTTAACACAGCCTCTTCGAACTTACAGCTTTTTGTAGCATCCATATGGCTCAAGTAGCTTGAAAATTGCTCCTCCTACACCCCTTGGACTGCTGTTACCAGTTTAAATCTTCCAAGAATCGAAGCAATAGTATTTCATTTCTCATTTTCACAAAAAAACAGTGAGGCACGACTTCTACTCCTTCCAGAATGTTTGACATGCTAACAATTGGGAAGGAACTGTTACAATTGATCAGAACCACAAAAACCCTTTTGTCAAACATTTACTTCAGTAACATTCGAGGTTTTTCTGCATTTTCATTACTGGACTCCAGTTCCCACCAAGCACCATTACTTTTATTTGATACAGAAGCATCGCTTTCTCCAGGAAGAAAACATTCAAAATCAGAGTCCTCACTCAAAACTTCAGGACAAAACAAATCTCTCTCTGTTTCTGGATCAAAACTCCATTCCAATCTTTTCAAAATATCACGGTCCTTCCACCGCCCCAAAACTGATACGGCCTCTTTCTTAGCCTTCCCCATCATGATCTCCTGCCATGAAAATGCAGCATCAGCAGTCCTTTTGAGAGCCCCATCATTGCTATCACCCACAACCACTGTCTTCAAACACCTCAATCTCGCTTCCTTCAAAATCTCTACAAAATCTGAATCATCAGACACCAGAACAATACACTCAACCATTCTTCTGTCCATAATATCCACCATATGATTTCTCAATGCAGAGTCGGCTGCCTGTGGCTTGTCTGAAACCTTCCCAACCCAAACCCCTGCCCGTTTCAATTCATCCATCAACCCATACCCCACTTTTGGAGTCAAAATATCCCTAGCAGCATTTCTATACTTCTCCATCTTCATGGCATTCTTTGCCACCAAGTTTACCCTCCTCTTCCCTCGTGCAGACTTGATCTGATTTACCCTTTTCATCTGCTCACGTTCATGAATTTGCTTGAAATGATTATTAAACTTCTCATTATTATAAAATCTTCTCCCACAAACTCGACATGTATATGGTTCATCTGGCTTGACAATACCCATATTTTCCAGCCCATTCAGTGCTTTCCTCTCCCCCCTCTGTGCCCTAACCGTAGGGGGGACATATCGAAATGCATGATGATTGGCATAAGCTATCATGTATTTAACGGACCCAAATTCTTCTGTGGCCTTCTTTAACCTAATGGCAGCATCATATGGAGGAAATGATTTTGGTGGCTTGTTATCCAAATCCCAAAAGATACCCACATTTTTTCGAGGAACCCCCTTTACCGAACTTGAATGAAAGACTGGGGATTTAGGATTCCAGTCAGATGATGATGTAAAATGGCAAAATCCCCACACTGCAAAAGTTGTTTGAATCTTTCTAATGAACTGGATTATGTTAAAAGTCGTATTGGATTTGACTAAATTCAGCATCTCCAGATGTTATCCTCAAACATTGACAAACTTTTCAAAAAGAGCAGCATATATTAGCAAATAGAACAGCTAATGGCATGCAAGCACCAGGTCATGAAATCATTCACCAATGTTATGAAATAGTCTTCTGCAGGTTTTGGTCTTGCCTACAACAAAGAAAAGCAATTTGTCAGATTCATTATCATAAAGATTTTGATGTTCCAACTCAAGTTCATCTCAGTGTAATGTCAAAAAGTAAAAGCCTAATAAGTAAAGATCATCCAAATTCAGATATTGACATATAAAATTGACGGCCGGGAATATTCTTGTGCATATTTCAATTATTAAAAAAAAAAAAAGGAAGAGAGTACAATCCAACTAGATTGAACATGTATAAAATTGTAATCAACATTAATCCTCTTCATCACTCCATTTGATCCAATTTTTTTCAACCAAGTCAGGCCATGTTAATTTTGTACAACCCCTTGTAATTTGACAAATTAAAATTGCATCAATCTTGTGCCTTGTAAGATCTTCTTTAAGTCTACCAAGAACAACCCATCTATTTCAGTCGTCAATCCCTTAATTAATTATCAATTAACGTCACATTCACCTCTTATCCTCATTATTTATCCTAACATTCAGTATCTTAATAACTCATTTCTTTTATATTCATCTTATAGACATTTCTTTAACAACACAATAATTAATAACAGTGGAAAACATTTGTAGCACGAACACTTCAACGAGAGTAGCGTGTCCGTCACGTGTTGAATACCGACACTCCTCGGACACTTTACCATGATTATTTTTCTTTTTGATTAAAAATATTATTTATTTTAAAAACAGGGTTATTATTAAATAACAAATAAGTACTTATATTTAAAAGATTTTAACGAAAAAAATTAATAACAAGTATAAACTAAAATTATACTATACAAATGAAGAATTTCAAAGAATTTAATCAACGTGTCAGTGAAGTGTCGTGTTGACTTTTTTAAAAAATCATGTATTGACGTATCCGACACATGTCATGTCAGACACACATGTCCGCATCGATGCATTATAGCATAAAACTTAGATGGCATAGTACTCACAGATTTTGCCTTCTAATTTGATGGGTGTTCTCACTCTCTCTAGTTCTACACATTATATCATTTTTTATGTTTCTCTTTTGATTCATGGCCAAACTCAAATACCCAAAACAATCACTCTTGGGATAATTATTGATTGTCTATCGTAACTCTATTATCTTAGTTGTTTCAACTATGATTAAAAGGGTTCAACTTGTTCCATCTTAATTCTCCTATCACATAGAATATTCAAGCACAAAACTAAAAGTATTTCCAAAGCTACTTAAAAGCCTAAGCCATTTTAACCATAATTAAAGAGTTCATTTACCTACGCCTTGCATCAGGGGCGGAGCCAGGAATATTGTTTAGTGCGGGCAAGATTTAATCAACGTTGAACTTTGAGTTTTTAGCTATAGTTTTTTTTATGATAAAAATATAAAACCATATTACGACAATACTAAAAATGACATAATTTATAAATTATACTTGTTCCTTGCGAGTTTTCATACTTTAATATCGTTGTACAATAACTTTAAGTTAACTAGATAGCAATGCGGTAATGAATAAAAAGAATCCCTTTTTAGAACTCCTTTCATTCCTATTGAAAGTTCCTCGCAAAATAGCACCATTTATTCACTTCAACTTCATTTCATAAGTTGGTTTAGCAAGGGAGACATAATTCTAAAGTAATTCTTTTTCATATCCCTTCTATCTACAACAATCAACCAATCAAACTCAGCATATCTTGATTGTTTAATTTGCTATCATCTTTACAATAACCAATGCCCACTTTGAAAAAATGACGCTTTCAATCGATATTATATGCATAGGCTTAAAATAAATATATGTAAGCTAAAAAATTGAATCCCAGAAAAGGAGTTTTATACAGTGAAGTGCAAAAGATTGAACTCTGCTTTAGATTCAAAACTTGAAAACAACTATCAAAATATATGAGAATCCCCAATCAAACATGAATTTTTTAATTTTTGATAAAGTGTTCAACTAAAAATGAATGAAATTAAAGAATTAAAAAATAGGTGTAGTTTAATTTACCATGGAATCAAGAACAAGGTAATTCCTAATTTTGGAATAAAAGAAAAAAATCATGTTACAGAAAGCAAATATAATTAACCCAAATCAGCGTATCAAGTAAACTCAAGTAAAATCTACCCTCAATTCTATTTCTATTTACCCTATACTAAACTATCAAAAACAAGAAGTTAAGCCTAAGTCAACCTCCATACATTCACATTCCTCAAAACACACATAACAACATTTAAAATCACACATAATTACTCAAACAAAAATAAAACAGATTCTGTGGTAAGTTTGGATTAAACACCTTCTTCTTCTTCTTCTGCCGATGTAAGACGAGAGACGAGAGTAAGATGCGGAGAGCTGAGAGATGAGAGGGAGAGGCCGGAGAGCATTTTGAACAGATGCAGTATGCTTTTATTATCTTCTTCCTTTTTCCTGTTGATGGAAGGTGGGATGAGAGTGAGAGGCGTGGAATGGATAAGGGTTTGGGAATTGGGTTGGATCAGTTTTATATTTTTTGTTTTAATTTTTTATTTGGGCCGGTGAATTGAAAGTCCAATAAGCCAATACTTAAAAAAAAAATGAAAGGGATTGGGTTGGGCCCAAAGTTCAGTGCAGGACCCTATTGGGCTCCGCCCCTGCATGTTTGATTAACACGAAGAAAGACACGAACTAAGAGAAGCATATGGTATTTGGTAGGGATTAAAATTAGATTTTTAATGGATTGTAATGGAAGTTTTTGAAATATATGGTTGAAAAGATGTGGGGCCCTTGAAAAATGTAGTTAATATTGATTGTTTGACTTTGACTTAGATTAAAATTAGATTTTATTTCGACTCAAACAAGCTCTTAAAATTTTCAGTTCTTAGTAAATTTACTTGACCGTAAGGTAGAAATTACTCACCAAAGGGTGACTTTTTTCTGCTTAAAATTGAATCGCAACAAAAGCACAAAGTAAAACAACAAAAAAGAAGGGAAAAACATCAGGGTTATGACTACTTTACGAAAAAATTGTTATTTTTACAGTGAAAATTATCTAGATAAAAAGGTAAAAGTCTTGAATTCAACCAATTAAACTCAATCCATGATGTAATAATTATCGAAGCAAAAAACAGCTTTAAATTGAAATATCTACTTACCCAATTGAGGAACGAAGCTACAAAAATAATGATTCGAGACGAAAGTGAGAGGAGTATGAAGGGTTACTTGCTCTGCTTGCAATGTGTTTTTAGTTCGGAAATACAAAATTGAACATGTGTTAAATGGGCTAGGATGGGCCACCCCGGAGGCTATTGGGAGGGCCTTCTTGGACTGTTTTCCCAGCCCAGTTATTAAGGTTTAAGCCCGTGGGGTGTCTGTGAACAGAGCCCCTTTACTTATTTTTAAAAAAGGGTAAATTAGGCCTACTACCCTTTTAAATTGACTAAATTCAATAACAGTCTTTTTAAACTAATTAAATCAACTAGCACGTAATTAATACCTGCTAAAAGCTCCAACCCACCCCAATTCCAATAACCACAATATTTGCATGGAGAATATTGGTAAGGATATCAGCTTCTTTGACAACCCCTTGAACGTTGTGAAGACTACGTTAGCCACTCAACCAAAGTAGATGCGAATTGACCTCAAGTTTGTGTGAGAGTGTTAATTTAGTGAATGTTCTTATATTTCCCTTTTCTTGTAGGATTAATTCAATTTTCTGTTTGGGGAATTTACACTGATAAATGTGCATATATCATATTCACAAAACGTACCGTTTATATGCGTGAAATAGAAACATAAATCAACTTACCAAAAATTAAATATGAGAAGGCGAAATGACAATTACCGAAATCGAATACATGACTACGGATTCAATCTTTTCCATTCTTCAAATAAAAGTAATTACATTCTTTGATTCAAACCTTTCAATATAAACAAAAGAAAGTTAGTCATTTTTCTAAAATGAAACATAATTGAAAGAAATCAGAAAATGAAACAAGGAATTGCAAGTGTTTGACACTTTGTCTTTAAGATGAATTTGTCCCGCATCAGTGCTAGCGATTTTTCAACAATCGTCTCCCAAAATACAACGACCACGTCGTACAATAAGAGCACTCCAAATTACGTAAACCAACGAACTCAAACGGAGTTTCCTCTATACCAAAACTATGATTTTGATACAAAAATGAATCACTTCTACAAAGTGTTTTTGAGCAAAACCAAAGTGTATGTATGGAATGGAATGAATAATAAACGTCCTAGGGATCCTTTATATGGATGGTGAAGAGGAGTGGTTGGAGAAACACCCCCAAAACTCAATTTTTTTCATGAAGGGATGCAACTCGTTCCATTGCTCGCCTACCGCTCATGTAGCGCTCAAGCGGCGTAATGTAGTGAGCTATCGCTCGCCTAGTATTGGCGTGTCGCTCAAGAGACAGCCTCACATGCTGAATTCTGATTTTTTTTCTTTCAAATTTTGAATCACAATATCTCACTCATTCGAAATTAATTTTTAGATTCAAAATATACTATAACAATCTACTCGAAGAGTAGAACAAGAACAATTTAGTATATTTACTTCCGTAATTTGAGTATCAGGTCACGTCCGAATACTTGACCGAAATTGATACAAAGTCATTTTTCAAGTTTTATACTTAACCAAATTTTTTCAATCTTTAAACCAAATTCCTACTTTTTCTGCTGGTGCATATATTAAATTCTAGAAAAGAATGTCCTTTTTGTTTTATAAATGTAAGGTACTTTGTTGTAATTTGTTTTTGTAATTAGTACTCTATGATAATAATGGTTTACTACTTGTACAATGCAGCAAAATATTAAATTCTATAATTAGTACTCTAGTATGAATTACACATAAGTTAAATTGTAGTTGCTATTTGCTGAATAATTTTTGTTCACTTTTGAAACACGCTCTTATTTTCTTGAATTAGTGATTTTAACATTGCATGATTGATCTGAAGGCATTTTTGTAGCTGAGTATAATTGGTGTCTTAACTTGTCTAATAGAAGATTGTCACCTTTCAACAATATTTCAGAGGCTAAGGATTAGTTTCTGTCTTCAAGATTTTGGTAGTTATGGGATAATTGGTGTCTTAGCTTGTCTAATAGAAGATTGTCATCTTTAAACAATATTTCAAAGGCTGAAGATTAGTATCTGTCTTCAAGGTTTTGATAGTTATGGGGGAGTCAGATTTGAGGATGCCTATTTATTAGAGAGTGGAAATTTCAAGAAGCTTAGTTGTACTACTTTCAAGCTCGTTTAATAGAACATTGAAGGTTGATAAATTATTGCAATTGATGTGTTCTAAGACGTATCAGTTGATGAAAGCATGTATTTGTTCATGTCATTGTTGTGCTTGTGATTTTATTACATGTATTTGTTCATATTGTCATTGATGTACTTGTGAATTAATTATCAATGCTATTCATATCGTATTATACTATGTTTTCTTATATTAATTTCTACGTTTATAGGACAATGATATATTTTAAGGTTTTGATTGGTGTTTCGTCGTTTTTTTTTAGCGTTTGACACAATTTTTTAAAATTTTAATTACTTTTTTGAGTTTGTATTATGGGGGAGTCAGATTTGAGGATGCCTATTTATTAGAGAGTGGAAATTTCAAGAAGCTTAGTTGTACTACTTTCAAGCTCGTTTAATAGAACATTGAAGGTTGATAATTGATGTGTTCTAAGACGTATCAGTTGATGAAAGCATGTATTTGTTCATGTCATTGTTGTGCTTGTGATTTTATTACATGTATTTGTTCATATTGTCATTGATGTACTTGTAAATTAATTATCAATGCTATTCATATCGTATTATGCTGTGTTTTCTTATATTAATTTCTACGTTTATAGGACAATGATATATTTTAAGGTTTTGATTGGTGTTTCGTCGTTTTTTTAGCGTTTGACACAATTTTTTTAAATTTTAATTACTTTTTTGAGTTTGTCACTTTTTTTTTCATTTTTCTTTTTGTCACTTGTCCGAAATTTCTATCACCTTTTTTTATTGTTTGTTACTTTTAAAAAAATGTCACTTTTTGAGTGAACAAACATAGGTTTTGATTGGTGTGTTCTAAGATGTATCGGTTGATGAAAGCATGTGTTTGTTCATATTGTCATCAACGTGCTTGTGATTTAATTACCCACGCAAGTCGTATCGTATTAAGCTATGTTTTCTTATATTAATTGATATGTTTATAGGACAGTGAAATATTATAAGGTTTTGATTTGTGTTTTGTCACTTTTTTTTAGTGTTTATCACTTTTTTCTATTATTTTCTATCACTTTTTTATTGTTTGTTAATTTTTAAAAAAAAATTATGTAACTTTTTTTAGTGACAAACATAGGTTTTGATTGATATTTGTTACTTTTTTGAATTTTGGTCACTTATTTTGAGTGTTTGTCGCTTAAATAGCATTTCTGTCACTTTTTTATTGTTTAATATTTTTAAAAAATTTCTATCACTTTTTTTAGTGACAACATCAATTTTTAATAAAAAATGGCATTTAATGTAAAAAATGACACTTAACTTTTAAAGTGACATTTTATATCACTTTTTAATAAAAAAAGACATTTAATTTTGTGCAATAGTTTTTACTTTCAAAACAATTTTCATATAAATTTTTATATGACCCCTAATTTTAGGAGTAGTTTTGTAAGTTACCCATTTTCCCCCTTAGTTCTAAAGCCCAAGATTTCTATGTTTATGAATCCTAATCCAAGATTAGTTTAACATTTTTAGAACATCTACAAAAGACTCTCTATTTTTAAATGGTATATTCTATCATTTGAAAAATATCTATAAATTTAAAGAGTTAATATTTTGAAGTACTCCAACAAGCTCTTTATTTTTAACATTTAATTTTACTACTCCCAAAAAATATTTATTATTTTTCTTTATCTTTTATTTTAACTAACTTTTCTTTAGATTATTTTATTGTTTTCCTACATTGAAAATTGAAAGACTTTGAATGCATTTAATTATAAACCCACTCTCTAAATTAAAATTTCAATTTAAATAGTTTATTGGAACATAATTTTAAATATTGACTTTTTAAAATAGAGAGATCTCATGTTTAAAGAGTCTATTGGAGATGCTCTTATAATTATTTAGTTCCGAAGTCCAACAGTTCTTTCTTTTTTTCTTGTTATATTCTTCCAATAAAGTTTGATCTGTTAATTTATGACTTAATGGGTTAGTTTATAATCCCAAGAATTTACATGATTTGTAATCCAACAAATCATGGTTTAAAAAATGTTCACAATTACGATGGATGATGAGTTATTCTGACAAGGTACTATTTAATTTTTGTTTTCTACAAAAATGTGGAGGAATCATAGTATAAAAAGACTTTAGTATCTTTAAAGTTGTTTTGATTAATAAACAAGTTCTATCCAAGAAGACAAGAATGGCAACACGATACACAATTTAGGGTTAAATCCAGCATGTGCATAAACGAAGCCAACACTCTATACATGCTTCTGCAGGCGGCACCACCACTAACAATTTCTATTTTGGTTAGATAAAGCCCCGTATACATTCTCTTGTTGACATTGTTGTGTAAACTCCATTGATTATCAAATTAAAATAGACAGGAATGTGTATGTCTTTCAAAATTGTCCAATGATGTCAAAACATTTTGGTTTTTCTTGCAAGTAAACTTATTGTTGGTTTCGACTTGCTTGTAAATTTTGAAGCTTATGCATACAAATTAACACAAAAATTAAAAAAAGTCCGTGAGCTCATTCCCAATTAAATATATTTGAAATTTGGAACTGCAAACCTCAGTGAATTTAAGTTTCCAAGGATCAAACTGAAAAATCACATGATTAATGCTACTTGTACATAATAATTTACATACAGAAAATGTATCAAAAAGAGGGGGAAGTTCCTTTTTTTTTTAGTTGAAAAAATTCTGACTCAATCATATCTCATCATATCATGTGTATAAATAATTATATAAATTATTATACACGTGTAGCACAACTCTAAAACAATGGATTAGCGGGTTAAAAATAGATGCACAAAAAACAAAGAAATGCACCAGCCGAGAATCGAACCCGGGTCAATATAACATTAAAATCTTGTTGATGTTTATGATCCGTTTTTCCAACCCAATACAAAGAATTATATTCAAAATTTCCTCCGGTACTAACTGAAAAATCACGTAAATTTCGATCTTAACAATCTTATTTAATTAAGCTTAACCTACTCCATAGAATCATACATATCTATTAAATCTTGAGATATCAAAATAATGAGAAAATGACTCGCAACTGTAATGAGACTGAAATATATGGGTACAATATTTTCGGAAAAGACAGTCAATTTGTTCATTTACTTGTGCTGGTCAGTAGCCAAAATACACCAGGAAGTTTGAGAAACGACCTAGTATTTTACAAGGATCAGGGATACATTGCAATAGTCATTATCACAAAGAGTGGTGTATAAAATAGAGATAAATAACTAGTTTGATGCAAGCAAAGCACCCAATAACTGATAGCTAATTAGTTCTGCAACGTTTTTCTCCACTCTATCAGTAACGTTGTTTGCTCGTCATAGAGATTGTCTTCGACTGGTCTGAATCATACATGCCCGATCCAACGCCAAGATGTATCCCATGCCTAGTTATTGACTATTAAAGCAAACATGACTTGATTAATAGGATAGACTGTATCATACTAGACAGTACTAAAGAAAAAAGAGATTATAATCTTGTCTATAATAGTGTTGAATCTAACATTGTTTACGAAACATACTCACAATATCTCAGAGACAATTGGTGGCAGGTCGCTCCAGGAGAGAGAGATCATCAGATCGGGCCAATTTGGCGACTTTGCAATCGCAACAAGTTACACGTCTCGTTGAACGATGTGAGTCCGAAGAAAAAGTGCAACCAAGTGGTTTACAGCAACTGAACTTCTCACCAAGTATGTCTGGGTGTGCTTCCCAGAAACTCTTTTCAATTATATTACAGTGTTCAACTAATACTTTGCAGCAATTTAGAACAGCCTCGTTACCCTGGTTCGTCATTTTCTCGTCCTCCTGCTGCATGTATAACTTCCAAAATTTCAGCCGGAAAAGAGGAAGAATGCAAATTTCTGAATAGTAAAGGAAAAATTAAATTAAGAAGCTCTATTTCTTAACATTATATATATTTATTAAAAGATCTATCTACGATGCAAGAGACAGATTAACCGTGTCCCAGAAAACAGAGGATCCTTGGCGGAACATGAGCGGCAATGTGTTGTAATAATCAATAATGC
>CAIGRP010097210.1:0-18479 GCA_903798385.1 Fraxinus cuspidata
CTGTAGCTTTTGGATCGTGGAATGAACTATTTTCATAACCGTCGCTTTAAATAAAGGGCTTGGATTTTGGGCGTTTTGCATGCTTGGGTGATAATGCTCGTCCCGATCTTGGGAATTTATCGGCTTGGGCGATGTTGGGCCCCCGCTAATAATTTTATCCCGGGTACCGTTTTAAAACTCTTCATGGTCTCTCTTGGACCCATACTTCGAATTTCCTACTTGGGCTCCCATTTTTGGACCATTTAATTGTGCCTTATTTTTATGCATCAACACAACTTAATAAAATATTTTAGTTAGATGACTACATGGTTTGGGATCTACTTATAACATAAATCCTATGTGTCAATCTGCCAGTCATCAAATGTTGGACCACATGAGAGTTTCTGCTAGAAAATAGATCCCGAACTAACATTTTGTAAAGTTTATTGATGAATTTGAAACAAATTAAAGTTGAGCGACCAATGTGGCACTAAGTCAAATTTCCAAGTATTTGTTTGACCTAATTTTATGTACTTTTTTTTTTTCCAGAAATGGTAAACTTGGTCAAGTCGGGAGGCTATATTTAGCATCAATTAATTAAAATGATATTTAAAATCTATAAACTAGTTCCTTTAAAAAGCATAGACGATAACTTTTTTTTTATTTATTTAAATCATAAAATAGATTACTCTTAAGGGAACTATCTCAGCCCCACATATGCCTTAGGTGATCTCCAAAATAATATACTATCGGAGCTGATACAATCTCTATGATGAAAACACCTCCAAGTATTGGCTCTACCTTCGATCAAGTACTACTTTATTACGAATATGTTATATTATAATTTACCAAATTATAGATTATTATCATGTCAACATCTTCTATAAAGAGCTCCGAAATCACTTTTATATAAATGATAAAAACTCAATTTCATCTACAATGAAAACTAGGCTGATGCTTTAAGAATATTCAAATTGTAATGCTTAAAATTATCAACACTTGAGCCAGGTATTGACCTTTTCTAACCTATATCTTCATTTTATAAATTTAAGGAATTGGTGCAATAGGAAACACATGAGTTGTTCTCGAGGGTAGAGCATGTAGAGGCTAATTGAGCTGCATCGTAGAGTAAAATTTGGGCCAATATTACAAGACTTTTAACCCACCCGAGAGTCATTATCCTACCTAATTCTAAATTTTAGCACACTCTAAAATCTAATTCTAGTTTCGCCCGTGCTTGTGTATAAAAAGGTTGTATGAATATAACAATTATAGGTGAAATCCAAATCACTATAAAACACCCTTTCTTCGATATATTTTCGTAGTAAAATTCAATAGCATTTCAATGTACATAGAGAGTAGCGTGTATAAAAGGCTTTTGATAGGATATCAGATATATATATCTAATTCATGGAAATTAAAATAACACAACTCTTCCATTATTTCAATAAAAAATGTCCTCCTTCTCCACCAACTCATATAATTAATTAAGAGCAATAATATCTACAATAATGTAGCGCGATCTCACAACCTATAACTGTGTTTCAACTATCTCATATGAATTATGATATAACCTTCCATTTCTTTCACAACAGTCATTTTGTTATTTATCTTTTGAACTTGTTACCTCTTTTAGTACTTTACCTTTGCATTGTACAGATCGTACCAAGATTGTTTCCTTTGAACAATGCTTCATTAGCACATTGTATAGTTATGTTCAGTTAAAACGTTATGTGACTTTCGATTTATGTGTGTGACGTTGTTCAAGTTTGGTAACAAAAATCATGTTCAAGTAATAGTATTATTAATATTTTTGAACATTTTTTTTATGGTGTGTATACTATTATCACTTTATGTAGTCTTAACATCAATTTGCTCTTTACCTTTTCCTGTTCTTTTTCTTACTACTTCCATTAGTGTAGAACGAGTTGAGATCTGTTGTCTGCATTTGCTTTAAATGGCATCATGTTTGGAATTGCGTATTTTCATTTGGTAACAAGATTTAATGTGTAAAAAATTTAGTTGGGCCCTTACAAGGTAGCTTAGCAGCCGAGTATAAAGTCTTAACCCAGCATAAATGCGCTAGTTGGAAGAGTTTGAATAAATTGAGCAGTCATACGCTAGTTGCAATTGTTAAATGAATTGCCATGAGAAATCAATAATGCAAACGGGCTGAGGCGGCTGTGAGAAAGTTGACCTTGTTTGTATTCTAATCTGTTCTAAGTATAAATACAGATGTTTACAATCTTCCCAATGTATGAATTGCAAAGTGTCTAGAGAGAGGGGTCATGTCTCAATCATATGCTATGCTCAATTGCTATGGATCTTGCTCGGTGTCCGTAGGACGACCTCAGTGGATGTCAACTCGAATGACGTTGAACCCCACACAGGAATCTATGCAAGTAGCCCATAACGACGAGGAGCTTCGCCTCCGGGCTACATTCACTGTGCTGCATAAGCCTGTGGAAGGGCTCTATGCCATGAATGGGGGAGATGGACCTCATAGCTATGCCCAAAACTCATCCTATCAGGTACCTACCTACCTATTTGAACCTTCTTGATTTTAGGTTCATGCGATATAAATTTTGCAGAATAATCAGGTTTTTGCATTCTTGCACAGAGAGGAGTAGTAGATGTAGCAAAACCAATCATCCAAGAAGAGATTACCACGAAACTTGACATCGAACAATTGTCTTCGACTAGCCAACCCCACTTTAGCATTGCGGATTTCGGCTGCTCCACAGGACACAATTCATTTCCTGCCATTCGAATCATTATCGAAGCCATTGAGAAAGAAATTGAAAGAGAGAGACGGAAGTTTGAGATCGCCGATTATCAAGTGTTTTTTAATGATCAAGTGATGAACGATTTTAACACCCTATTTGCTTCACTTCCACCCAAGAGACAGTACTATGCAGCTGGAGTGCCCGGTCCCTTTCACGATCGCCTATTACCCAAGGCTTCCCTTCATTTTGCTTATTCATCGTGTGCACTAAACTGGCTGTCGGAGGTGCCCAAAGCAGTACAAGATAGCACATCTCAAGCATGGAACGAAGGAAAAGTACATTATATGGGTGCTAAAAAGGAAGTTTTCGATGCCTATTCGAATCAATATGAAAAGGACATTACATCTTTCTTGAACGCAAGGGCAATCGAGGTGGTGAGTGGAGGGCTAATGGCCCTTCTTGTTCCTGCTGTCCCAACTTTCGACCACTCTGAGACCACGTACACTACCCCGACAGAGATGGCTCTCTTGGGATCTTGCCTCATGGACATGGCTAACGAGGTAAGGATATTTTATTCATTTTTTTAAAGAAGCAAACTAGTTTAAGAGAATGGAATTTAATATAGATTCTGGATCATGGAATCCTTTATTACAGATGAGATGTGCAACATATAAAACATTGAATGCCAGTTTTATAGTTCTAATCAAAGTTATTTTTATTGCAGGGACGACTTAGCAAAGCGAAAGTAGATTCGTTCAACTTTCCTTTGTACTTTACAATCCCAAATGAATTGAAGGCCATAATCGAAAGGAACAATAATTACAGTATAGAAAGAATGGAGATATTGAACAACCCTGGTAAACACAGTTTACGCAGTGCCAAAGAGCGCGCCTCATATCTCAGGGCTGTCTTTGAGGGATTGCTGGTCAATCACTTAGGAAGTGGAATCATGGATGAATTGTTCGAGCGTTACGCTAACAAACTTGAAGAGTCGTCCCATTTCTTAGACCCTGACAACGAGAAATCAATCATAATATTTGTACTGCTCAAGCGAACGGGTAACAAATGAGCTTGGTATTGTTCAATGTTGATAGCAACAGAATTCAGACGCCATTCATAAAAGTTGTATTTAAGCTTGCAAAATAAAGGACTCTATCCACGAAGAATATTAAGATTTGTCAAGAAGTTCTGATATGTACCAGACGGAATAGCGATCATAATTAATGGAACTTGAAATCCGTATGTTGCAAAATTTAATTAGCACCCTTTTAGTGATTTAACCACCACGATAATGGGAGTTTTAGAGCCCGTCTGTCATGGCTTTTACTTTTGCTTCCTGCAAAAGAACTTTTAGAGGAAGTTACCATAATTTTTGTTTGAAAACTAATTTGTAAAAGAGTTTCAAATTTTCCGAAAGTGCTTTAAGAGTAAGTCACGTTTGACCAATTTCCTCTAAAAACTCTTCTAACTATAAGAAACACTCTTATAAAATTAGTCATACGGGTTCTAAAACAGCTTTTGGATATCAAGAATTCCTTTTGATTTTTCAAAAATCATAGCAAACAGGTCCTTAGTATTACTAAAACAAAACTTGCTTATCAACTCCGGATGCACAGCTGACCCATCATGGTAAAAAAGTGTAAATCCTCGTATCAGTTTTCATGATACAGAATTTGTGAACCAGCCTTAATTGGAGTTCCTCGATAACAGAGACAAGCCCATGACGATAACGAACAAGTAGCGCCAATCTCGCCAAACAAAGACCCAATTATGTAGCTACAACAAAACACACCTCCTCTCTCGCCTTGCTAGACCCACGAGAGGGGACCCTACCATCGAGTCACTTAACCATCAAGAGAATGGCTCAACTTGGTCTCATCTAGTAGGTGGGTCCATGCTACATCTTTACTTGAGGACTTATTTTCCATGTCATGCTACTTGCCCCTCCTTTTTTGACAACCACCGGCTACCATTGTAATGTTGTTTTATTTATATCACAAGTGTACGTTATCGTCAACAACTACTAAAGCGAACATAAGATTCTAAATTATTGTTCTCACGTGGACTGTCTATCAAAGCCCTTGTTTGAGCCCCATTATTCAATAACTCATTTTTTTTTCATACTCATTTTCAACCACATATTTTATTAATAAAATAATTTGCACGTAAATTTTAAAAAAATTTCTTACTTTTTAACTACACATTCTCCAAAAATTCACGATTATAACATATATTTTAGCATAAAAATGAGGCTCAAACAAAGGCAAAATATTGGTTAAACTATTCCCACTCCTATTTGAATAAAAACAATTAAAGTGATTTAATTAGGTTATTAACTATTGTAATTCTACAAAACAAATTTTAACTAGCACAATTAAATCAAACTAGGATTTTTTACGTATGAATAAAGAGTGTTACGACTCACTAATTCACTGTAGTTTTCACATTTACTCTCATCTCTGATTTTTGAACTTGTATTAAGTTGAATTCACGAACTTAATCAATTTACGTCTCTCGAGTTCAAATCAATCATATCTAGCCTGGTCAATTCACAATATCTTTAGATAAATTAGATTAAACATCAACTAAATGTATTAAATCATCTAGAAATTTAATTAATGACCGCAACTATAATAAAGTTTATCTCAACCTTTTATATATAATTGTTGAATTTTACTACATGGTCTAAATTTAAAACTTACCTCTCGATTATTTATAAATTCACAAATTACGTAAACAATGACCAATTAGTTCAAAGCAGTAAAGGTTAAAATAAAAAAAATCAACCCATAAAACAATTAAATACAAGAATCTTGAAAATTGAAACTAAAGGTTCACCACTAGGTTATGTTATACTCCCAACTATGAATTTAGTTGTACATCATGGGAAAAGAAAATTATCTTATCACCATAGATGTGGCGAGTAGCACCATTGTCCAACTTCTATTCCCTTGGATTTCCAACATTATTACATTTTGAAATAACAACACACAAGTTCATATCGATATTCCATTAGACAACACATCTAATTCATTGGCATTTACTTAGCTTGTTTATTATGTTTTCGACATTCATTTTAGTGATGTTCTAGGCCATTGAATTTCTATACATTCTTGTTATTACCCTACTTAGAAGAGTTATTCTAGGATGTTTCCTTTTTCTGCTCTTTGAATTAGTTTTCACCACATTAGTCTTTGCTGTAAAAGTTGTTCTCAAGTTCTCATGTCAGACTTCTTGTTGTCTTCTTCAATCCTCAATCGAATAATAAATTTTTCATATTCATTATGTTAGGGGTATGCAATTTTTTTTCGAAATATGTGGAACATGATCGGAATTGAATAGAATCGATAGATTCAGGTCTGATTCCTTTGTTAAATGGATCGATTTTGTGATCATGCATAGAGAACCGATCGATTTCGGTCCGATTCTTGTACTATCTTAAGAGTCAATAATGAATTCAGTTATATCTAACTTCTCTTTTTGCTGATGTATTGTACAAATATGCACCAGATGTTTGAATACTAGACCATAACATTATCTCATGCCAAAATTTCACTCTTCTTCTTCTTCTTCTTTCAATGAAACCTAATGGGTAATCAACATTTAAATTTAAATAATTTTATAAATAATTTACAAAACTTCATAGCTTTAATGCAACTTCAATAGGAGAAAGTGTATTTTTAGTTCTATCTTTCATAAGAACTTAAATTTCTCGTTATTTTCAAAGTGGTCGATTATCAGAATCAAGATCTTCTCCTTGAAGATGATTGAAAATAATGCAATTATATATACTACACGCGTTTTTAAATATATATTGTTGTATGAATTTTTTTAAAAATAATTTTTTATCTAGATTTTATGGTTTATATTGTGTTTAATAATTATCCTTTTTAATGCCCCGATTAATTGATCTTGTGCCTTGAAGTGTTTTTTTTTTTGTTGCCTAATTTAATTGATTTTATATGATTAGATTACAAGAATGATAAGTGGTTTCAACTCTATTTTTATCCATTTTTAATGTGATAGGTAGTTTCATACTTTGTTTTTATAAATTTTTAATATAAAGAATCAAATCGGGCTGAACAAAAATCGATTGATTGGATTTCAGTTCGGTTCTATAGTTAGATATAGAACCAATGATTCTATTTCTAAGATTATCATTGGTAATCGTGTCCACTCCTACTTGTGTTTGAGATAATTTTTAAATTTTCTCACATTAAAGATAGTTTTTCAATAATTATAGTCACTTGAAATGTTTCGCTGCTATTTCAGCATGAGTATCACAAAAAAGAACATGTTGTTCTTGTACTTGACTAATCACTATTTTAGAATCTACCATCTTGTAATTTAAGAACCTTTAACAATTAACTTCTTTGTATTGTTGTCTTCAGTCTTGTACTTTTTTTCCAAGGACTTCCATAATTCTATAGTAGGTTTTATGGCATTATACATATTGTATAGCTTATTTTCCATCCCATTTAAATATAGTTCTTACGCAAAAATCATAATATTTTCATGCATCCAAAGCAATTAGCAATGTCTTGTTATTTTCCCTTCTTGCATAGTAAGGACGTCTTCATTTAAGAACTTAACTTTAGAGTTGTGAGATAGAACAACATTTTCTGGTGTCATCAAAACAACTGATTTTTTTTTTTTTCGATTTTTCTCCATGTTATTTGACCAGCATCCGGAAGAAAATGAGCATGGGAAAAACCATGAGTAGAAATATTAAATTGAAAATAAGTTTCAGTTTAACATAAACAAAAAATAAAATAAAAATTAACATATAAAAAATATAGGAAGATAAAAAATTTGTCTAAGAATGTTAGAAAAGATTGTTTTGATATTTATAATATATAATGACAAGAAAAACCCATTCGGGGCTTACTTTAAATCTGAAGGAAATAAAATCGAAAATAAAATCAAAGAAAGAGTTGAACTCTATTCTTAAGACGAATTTTTCTGCACACGTGCGCACTATGGAATGACAATTGTTTCACAAAATATAACGATCCCTCCTTATAATAGTTGCACTTCTATCACTAGAAACAACAAATCAAAAAAAGTTTTTCACTCTTTTCAATAATAAAAGGACTATTGCAGAATGTTATACGAGTGCACGGCATAATATGAATTATGTTGAAGTGAATTATGCAGAAACAATGAGAACTTATTTATAATAAGCCAATAATTATTTTCAAAAAGACATAACTCAAAGGTTATGTCTTATTTGAAAAGTCATTTTTTCTGGACAGGTTTTTCTATAAACGAACACATATCACAATATTGGAATATCTGAAAAATAATAAAAATATAAAAATCAATTAATTAAATTATTTATTTTATTTCATCAAAAAGAATATATAGGATAAGCTCATACCCAAACCCATCTAATTATGATCCGGGTCCACGGACCGTGCTGTGTAGTGCAGAGATGACAGGACGATGACAACAATGCGTATGTGGGCTTTAAACTGAACCTAATAGGGTTTATGTTCTCCCCTAGCCATGTTAACGACCTGAAACTCGAAAGCTCGAGCAACTTTTTTTGGCCAGAGCCGAGCCGAGCCGAGCAAAAGTTCGGTCAAAAGATTGAGGCTCGACCCGAGCCTGAGAGGGCTGAGCTGGCTCGCTTTTTTTTTTTCGTGTTAAATCTAAATTTTTTTCTTAAAGAATTTAAAATTTGTTCAATTTATACGTACAAGACAACTCCTTAAACAAGCAATTCTATCAATCTAATGCTCAAATGAGAAGTCACAAAAATAGAAAGTTTAGAGTGTACTTGAGCAAAGGTGTCATTAAAATAAATGCAATGTCCATCTTTCTCAGTGTCAACAAGCACACCATCACAATCAAACAAAATGGCTTTTGGAAGAACTGATGATGAAGCCATACAATTCACCAGTAGCCTACTGCCACTAGCATTCTTCTTGCTTGTTGATTTTTGGTTCTTGATTATGCAGGTCAATCTTGAACATCCCACTATAGAACTTGTTGATGATAAAATAATAGAATTTCTTGAAAGGATAGTAGAATTGCTCTTTGAAAAAGAAGAGGAAATTGTGAAGGGAAGATGGATTACTGCTCCGGCCAGTCTTAACAGTCGATCCCACTTTTTACTGAATAAAATTCTATTGGCTAGTGGTTGGGTACATGTTTCAACTATTTTTTTCTTATAATTATAAATTTTGTTTTGTCATGCAGATATGGTTGTAATATCAATTTATTAGTTTGGTGATTTCAAATTTGATGAAAAAGATCAATGAATATGGAAATGGATGAGCGATATACGTGGTAGTATTCCAATTTTCATAATATCGAGTACATCATATGCAAAAATGTACTATGATTTACTAAACAAGCTAAAAGTTGATCTCTCTCAGTACGACATGAAACTTAGATTTCAATTCAATGAGCTAAATATCCATTCCGATTCCTCGTGTAAAGATTACTTCTGATGCTGAAGTTAATTATCTATTTGAATTGAACAAAATGTACATGACCTCTTGTTGCGCGATTTTAGTGAGGAAGAATTTCATTGAAGGTGAACACATAGATTCGGATGGAGGGGATCACAATACCAATGATTTTTGAGACGCTGTGATGATAGGTCGAGAGGATGATGTGGTTATTCCCAAACAGTTGTTTCTCATCATGATCTTGCTAATATGCATAGAATTCCATCGGTAATTCATGACAACGAGAATGAAAATGAATTTACAANAATGAGGATTTGATTGCTTTATTCCGTTAAAGATATGAGTGGGGTGAGGGCTCAGTGGTTGGATCGAGTGGACCGTCATCTAATTCTTCATGTGTGGTTCTTGATGATGAGGATTTGCAGTCGAGCAACTGTTTGAAACAAAGAAAGATTTGTAGGAAGCTGTGCACCAAATTAAACTAAAATACAACTTTGAGTTCAAAGTGAAGAAATCAAACAAGTCATTGTTGAAAATTATATATGTCGATGACAGTTATCGTTGGCCTTTGTAAGCAATGAAGATAGACACGAATGAGCTATTAGTAGTTTGTAAGTATACATGGGAACATAGTTACGAAGTGGGAATTCGTCAAAATAATCACAGGCAAGCCCGAGCATGGTTTATTCGTCGACAAATAATGCACAAATATCAGAACCCACGGACGATCTACAGACATTTGAATATCATTAATGACGTCCGTCAAGAGTACGGAGTTGTCACGAGCTACCAGAAGGCTTGGAAGGCCAAAGAATACACGTTAGAGGATTTAATATGCTCGATCGAGGAGAGTTGGTTCTTTACAAAGCTGAGGAAAGTAATTGGGGAAGTCAAAGAACTTACCTTTGTAACTGATCAGGGACCATCTATAATAAATAGTATCGCTGAATTTTTTTGTGAGACACATCAAGGGTATTGCGTGCGTCATATACAAGACAACTTGAAAACTAGGTATAGGGGCAACAACATCGTTTCATTGTTCAGGAGAGCAAAAGAAGCTTATAATGTTGAAGAGTGTAATGAATTTATGATTGAAATAGGAAGTAAATCATTCTCGACATGGGAGTATCCAACAAAAAAAAGGGATTGAACATTGAGCGCGATCACATTTTTAAGGACATCGATACAATATGATGACGTCAAACAATGCGAAGTCTCTCAATGCATTATTCAAGAAGGATCGATAGTTATCAATCTTCGCAATGATTGAGAACATTTGTAATAAGCCGCAGTTATGGTTTCACGACCGATGTGCGAAATCATAAAGTTGCATGAGAGTGCTAGCCCCGACTCAAGAGGATAAACTCTTCAAGGTTGCAGAGGTTGTGAGAAATTTGAACGTGGAACCACCAGATGAGTTGCACTTCTCCGTGAAATGTGCATGTAATAGGCAAACATGGTGGACTTGATTGATAACACAGTACTTGTAGTCGATTTTAGTTGGAGAGTTTTCGATGTGAGCATGCAGTCACGGTGACAATGTATAGAGGCTTCACAGTGAGAACCTTATGCTCTCCTTATTACATGCTGATATGGGAAAGCAGCGTATACTGAAATTGTATTTCCTCAACCGAGTGAAGTCGAGTGGAAAGTTTTCGACCATATTCTCTCATTTAATAGTTTGTTGCCACCCAAAATTGAACAGCGTGGTCCGGACGTCCACTTACGTCTAGAATACCATCTATCAAAGAGTTTTTCGACAACATAGGTGCGGCAGGTGCATAACAACAAGGAGCACTCACCAATTTTGAACAAGTCAAATTTTCCTAAATGACAATTAGACGGATGTGTAATGATATCACTGTTAAATGATCAATATTTATATATTTTTTACAATATTTACAATTATTTCATAATTAAATAAATAATTAAATATACAATAGTTATAATTATTTCACAATTAAATAAACAAATTTACGGATCATAGTTGAATTCATACAAATTGCACACTAACTTATTTTTCCAATTTTGTATCCAGGATTGATTGATTAGATCAACCTTATGTGATATACTAAAAAATCCAATATTCTTTATTGCGAACATGCCACAATCACCCCTGCAATTAAATAATAATGTTAACTTCGGTATCGTGTAGCTAAAAGTTAAGTTTTCAAATTAAAAAATTATAAATATTTACGATTTCGATTGTCTCGCTATCATCGTGTCCCACACGATGGCTAGTATGTCTTGCACAATCACCCCCATTCGCCTAGCCATCAAAGAAATGATCACAGTCACCAACTTAAGTTCGAGCCGACCCTGTGCCAGACAGGTATGATCGAAATCGTAAACATATATAGTGGAATCAACAAAAACAATCTCCACGACAAATCAATGATGATTCGCGATCATTGAAATGTAGATATGCTTACAACCCTCCCATGACTTTCCCCCGACACTCAGCCACATCTCTATGACCCACTCGAGCATATATTTAGATACCGTGTACTCATTACCCATAAGTTGGAGCGACGATACTCAATGGTAACATCATGTAGTAACTCAATGCTAAATATGATTTGGTCACGAATGTCAAATGATCTCTGATATCTTTGATCCCGATCGTGCAATAGGTATATAGCCAGGTTGATGTACTACAGCAGGAAACACCAATAAAAAAAAAATAGAGATGGAGTTATTTCATTAAAAAAATAAAAAAGTATGTATACAAAATAAATAACAATTGCGATAAATAAACCAAGCTCTCGAGATCGTGATGAAATGAAACCAGTTCTAAGCGTTTGGTATCGTCCTTTGAGTTATTGTGTGGCTAGCTCTGAAAAAAGAAAAGGAAAAAATATTAAAAGAAGTATAAATGAGTTAGTGTAGCGTACTTTACTAAAATCATAAGATATTTACCCGTGCATAATTTTTCTCCACTCTGTCTCAAACGCTTTCCACTTGACAGGGTCCACATCTCGGAAGAGATTTGTGTACGTCCCGTTCACGAACGTTCTCATTTTCACCTCAGCCATGAATGGAGAAACAACGTACTGTGACGACAATCTTTACCTCTTGCCAAGCACTTACTCCGGCACGCCAACAGCATGCTTCTTACCCTCTATCACGACGAATGTTCTCTTCTCATTTGCCACCTCCTCCGTCTCGGCACATCCTCAAAACTGGGGATTGCCACCCCATCCGCTCTGGGGCTCGCCACCTCCTCCATCATCTGGGCCAACCCCTCCGTCCTTTTCCCATCCGCCATCTCTTTTGTTGCCATTGAGGCCACATTTCTTGCTCTACAAATAACAAAATGATTCTAATGTACCCTTATCTATCTACAATGGTAGGTGACCCCCCTTTTCGTCATCCCATTTTTCACCCCTCATCTACTTGCTATATCGCATCAGGAGCGCTGCAACCTCATCATGAAAGTCTACTAAATGGCCTCATAGTACTCCAATATCATAGGGTAAATCTGCTACCTCGCCTTTCAGCTCTCGTCGCAGCACCCCTACCTCCTCTCCCAATTCTTCTTATAGCGTGCCCACCTCTTCTTTCAACTCTCGTCTATCTGATAAATCCAATCACACAAACATATAGATCATCAAAATAATGACTCTGATTGTGTGCAGAAGATCCACATGTGTAGCAGATGCCATTGCACGGTATTCAGCTTTTGCTGAAGATCTAGAGACTGTAATTTGCTACTAGATTTCCAGGATATTAAAGCATTTCCCAGAAAAGTGCAATATCCAGTTATAGACCCCCTTGAATCAGGGCAACTAGCCCAATCCGAATATGAAAAAATCTACAACTGTAAGTCATTATTTTTAGGGAAGAAAATCCCTTGTCCTGGTGTGCTCTTGATATATCTTAGTGCCCTATAAGATGCACCTAAATGAGGTTTCCTTGGTTGGTTCATAAACTGACTCAACACTTAAACCACATAACCCAAAGCAGGCCTAGTAATGGTTAAGTATAGTAATCGTCCCACCAGCCTCCTGTAGAGTGATACATCCTCCAATAATTCTTCACTCTCTCTGTCCAGTTTAACATTCTGCTCCATTGGTGTGTTTGCTGGTTTGGCACCACTAAAGCCATCATCTTTTAAAATGTCTATGGCAAATTTTCTTTGACACAAAGAAATTCCTTTCTTAGACTGAGCCACCTCCAGTCCTAGGAAATATTTTAATGTTTCTAGATCTTTTATCTTGAATTGTCTATCAAGAGAAGCCTTCAAATCATCCATGCCTTGTGAATCATTTCCTGTCAAGACAATATCATCTACACATACTAGAAGAGCAACAAATGAGCCATTCCTATTCCTGGTAAAAAATGTGTAATCAGATTTGGATTGTGCAAAACCTTCTTGTAATAGAAAATCTGAGAACTTAGTGAACCATTGTCAAGACTAGGATGAATTCTCATGTATATTTCCTCATTTAGATCACCATGTAAAAAGGCATTGTTGACATCCAATTGCAAGAGATTACAATCCTTAGCAGCAGCTACAGCTAAAAGAACTCTCACAGAAGTAAGTTTCGCCGCTGGAGAAAAAGTTTCGAGATGATCAAAACCTTCTTTTTGAGTATAGCCCTTAGCCTCTAATCTGGCTTTATACCTTTCCAAAGACCCATCATCTTTCAATTTCACTTTAAACACCCATTTATAGTCAATGAGAATCTTACCTTGAGGTAAACAAGTGATTTTCCATGTGTTATTATCCTTAAGTGCCTTAATTTCCCCAGTCATTGCATCACACCAGTTAGGATCCTTGACAGCTTGATCAAAAGACTGAGGCTCAGTCATATTTGTGATATTAAGAGCATATGCTCGATGGAACTGGAGGTGATATTCAGCATATAGAACATGGCATTTCTCTCTTTAGCCAGACTAACTGTTGTCCATGAGCATAGGTCCTGTATAAAGCACACGCCAGACAAAAAAATGAGAGAGCACATCTAACTTTTAAGCAAGTAACTGACTGAAACGAGATTGAATGCAAAAGACGGCACACATAGAACATTCTTCAGAACAATGAAGTTTGTAAGCCTAACTGAACCCACATGTGTAACCTCTGCTAAAGTACCATTTGGAAGCTTAACAAAACGTAATAATGAAGCTGTGATTTCAGTGAGTAAATGAACTGAACACACCATATGATCTATGGCACCGGTGTCTAAAGTCCATTCATAATTCACACTCAAAGTGTCTGGACCTTCATATGACTTAGATGACAGCTTAGATGAAAAACATTGACTAAATACTGATGCATTGTGGGGCAAATAACATGATATACCTGCCAGATTTGCTAAGGCATGCTCCTGTGAACCAGAGGTACCTGGATTCTGAAGATTAATAGTACGGGTACCTGTGAATGGCATATGCGTTTCATCAGTAGGTTGAATCAAAGCAAGCAGCTGTTGATACTGATTCTTAGTGAAGGGGAATTGTGCAAGATTAGTAGTGACATCAGGAGCGGATTCCACTTGATTTGCGACTTCATGAACCATAGGATTCTTGTTCTTGAACTTATATCCTGGTGGATATCCATGCACTTGGTAGCATTTGTCAATTTTGTGGCCAAGAAGACCACAGTGGCTACACTGAGGACGCTCCTTCTTATTGTTCTGTAGTTGTTCCTTCCTCCAATAGCAGTTTGATTTCTATTGAAATTCTTAGCAACCATAGCAACAAAATTTAGATAATGTGCGATTCCAATAGTAATTTCTCTTTGCTTCTCCACTTGTACAACTATAGAAGAATTTGTTAATTGCTGGTAATGGATCAATCAATAGTATTTGATCTCGAATCTGAGAGTAACTCTAATTCAGTCCCATCAGGAAATGCATGACATATTCCTCCTGTTGAAATTTCACCAAGGAAGCTGGAACAGGTCTATAGCACCCAAGTTCATCCCAAAGTGTCTTCAGTTTATTGAAATAGGCACTTACTGAACACTGATCTTGTGTTAAAGAGGCGATTGCCTTCCTTAATTGAAAGATACGAGGTCCATTACTTTGTGAAAACCTTTCTTTAAGATTAGACCAAATACTAGCAGCAGTATCAGTAGAAAGGACACTGGCAGCAATTTCTTTAGAAATGGAGTTTAAAAGCCATGAAATAACCATATGATTGCACCTCTTCCAAGCTAGATAGACCGAATTACCTTCATCAGGTTCGCTCAGAGATCCGTCGATGAAACACAGATTGTTTTTGGCACTTAGAGCCATTTCAACGGATCTACTCCATGAGGCATAGTTGTCTTCGTTCAGCTGGTGAGAGACAATCAAGGCACCAGGACTATCTCCATGATGTAAAAAAATGGACTGAGAATCTCTATTCTTGCTGCAGATTCAGATGCAGGAATAGAAACAGGAGGTTCAGGAATTAACGACTCAGGAGCTGAAGCGGAAGCATCATTATGCTCTGATACCATCTTGAGATTAAGCTAGCAAGTGCAAGAGTCTAACTCTGAGAGAATACGGAAAGAAAAATGAATAGAAAAGATTCTATGTATTATTGAAATTATATATTTGAATTATACATCGGGTGGTCCTTAAATAGAAAATTAAAAAATACAGTTGTTTACAGCTGTATACTAACTAAAATCAGCTCATCTAACTAACTCTACAGCTCACTTCCACGTCAGTTTCTTCTGGTAGTCTCACCAACAAACTTGCTGTAATTCTACAAACATGTATAATCTACACAATTCAGGAAGAAAATTTAAGTATCAAATATATTGATGTCTAAGCTAAAAACTTATGTTCTATCAGGGAGTTCTGCAAGATGGAAGAGATATTGCTGTAAAGAGGCTTTTCTTTAACAACAAACATAGAGCAACAGATTTCTACAATGAAGTCGACATTATCCTCTTCCAACTTACTGAATGTGTGTGTACGTAGTGTATGTATAGCTTAGAAAATCAAGGTAATATGACAATGAATCTACACTTGCCACATATTTTTCTTTAAAATTATGGAAAATCTGTAGATAATTGATTCGATAACTGATTCTAACAGATACTTCCTCCCATGACGTTCACCGGCAATTCAAAAAACAATGCAGATGACTGATGATGTTGACTGGTTTAAATCAGAGTTCAGAGTACTTGCAAATTACATAATTGAAGCAATGATGTTGACTGATGATGTCGAAAAATGAGGGTTGTTGATATTTGTCTTCTTTGGCTTTTTCAATCAGAGCTCATCGAAGTTGCGGAAAACACGAGTGGTGATTATGTCTTTCGATTGACTGCTAAACTAATTGTACATGAATTTCCTTTTTTCAATTGGAGCTGGAATTTATGCTTTATTTCGTCCGTCTTTGAAACTGTAAAACATTGAATCTATTTGCGTTATTATATGCTCTGCAGGAATAAATATAGAAAGTTAACGCATGTTGGAATAAGGTGCGACGGAAGGTTCAGAAACTGAAAGGAATAAGAGCGATGGCGAAAGAGAAGTCGAGCTTGGGTCTGGTGAAGCAGAATGCTAAGTCACAAAGGTATCACCCGTCTGAGGAAATGGCGGAATCAGAATTAACGGCTAGTAAATCGGCTAAAATCACACCATTCGAAAAATACTCGAACTATTATTGAGGTAGCACTAAAGAAAAATAATGCGATTTCAATGGTTATTTTATTTTATAGCAAAAAATCTCTTAACAAAATATGTAATTCTAATTTTGTATTCAAATTCGATTTCTTAGGTGAATAGCAAAGCAGCACTGATGTTTTCAGGTTTCGTGAGCGATGGAACTCACGAAGAACGTATTCTGGCCGGATTTACTTTCTTTAACTGATGAGTATGGAAGTAAGATATTTGCAGTTGTGTTCTGATTGTTGTTTTTCATAATTAAATAACATTACATGTGTTTGTTTACTGAAGTTTTATCTCATTTTGTATTTCTGTCAGATGTATACTTTCAAGTGAAGAATGATGAGGGATGTCTTGCAAGCTCTAACTTCGGAGGAAACCATTGTGGTAAGAGCTAAAAATATACATGACTTAAGAGAATTGATTCATGTATAATTTCACTGAAAACATTAGCAACACAAACCTCAAAACATTATTTACAGCTTAAATGTCGTGGCAATTTCTTACTCTGATGAATGTTTTCTCACATATATCAGTATATGGTAAAGTTATTGTGCTCAATTTTAAGGCATTCTTGATTCCGTCTTCATGCAGAAAGAACCTATAGTACTATCTTGAAATATACATGAGAAGATAGGATGTCATCTTATATACGAACACTCTTGATTGCCAAGCTACAAATTATGTTTGCACTCTCTGCTTAATGTCAAAGATGAATAAAATCAGACAAAAGGGATTATGGGAAAGAGAAAAAAGATTCTGAGAATAATATGTTCAACCAGTATAAGTAGTGTTTGCTCTCTTCGCTTAATGTTTAAGACGAACAAAATCAGAGAAAATTAATTATTTTTGAAAAAAGAGAAAAGGTCACGGAACTAATGGGTTCTTCCAACTTCAATTGATAATTTCTGGAGGCTTACTTTACTCTTAAAACAATGCAGCAAGTCATTATTGGACTAGATACGGCAGAAATTGATCGATAGGGAACTATTATCAAACTAAAGAATCAAAACAGAAAACACAAGAGAAAGAAACAAGGGAAATAGTAAAAACCATATAAATAGTAAAAACCTAGCTAAGTGATGAGTTTGGGCCAATCCACTACTACAAGTCCAATAATAGGATAAGGCAGCAAGAAAGGGGGAAAACCGGAGAGAAGGAGGGAGAAAACCGGAGACGAAACTAGGGAAATGGAAAAAGTAGGGGAGAAAAATGTTGGCAACAAGCCAAGATTTAATTTTCATTTATTCATCGTCTAACTCAACTACAATGAAAAAAATCAATAAATAGTAAAAACATAATGGGTAATTAGCGCATAACGTATTTTGAAAAGTATTTTTAAGAGAATGTGTGGTCAAAAAATGGAAAAAAATTTTGAGTTTACGTGTAAAATATTTTATCGTATGAATGTGTGGTTGAAAATGATACTATAGCAAAAAGTAAAATAAATTAATGGGTATTAAATAAGGGCTTATGAGTTGATGAAAATTGTGGATCGTATTAAATATATGGGTAATTAGCGCATAACGTCCCCACCTTTCATTGTTATTGTGGAAAACGTCCCTACGTTTCATTTTTTGGCATTTTCACCCTTATTTCCACCTTTCATTGCGCAAAATGTCATTTTCACCTATTTTCTTAATTAAAAATTATGAAATGACCAATATACCATTCTCTTTAAATAAAACAAAAAGAAAAAGAAAAAAAAAAAAACTAATTGCAATTACAGTCCCAATTTTTTTAAAAAA
>CAIGRP010097212.1:0-24116 GCA_903798385.1 Fraxinus cuspidata
TGGGGCCTGGGAAATGGGTTTGGGTGTTTGGAAATTTTGGCCCTTTTGAAAAATGGGTCAGCCCATTGCCATTAACTATATAAAAAAAAATATAAATTAAACGGGGCGTCCCCGCCCCGCATACCCGATTAATCGGGTAATTTTCGCCCCGTTCGGGGTGGGGCCCCGCAGGTATCGAGTTTAACGGGTTTTTTTGCCATCCCTAGGGAGAATGTGTAGTTGAAAAAGAAAAAAAATTTGTTGATATGATATAAAATATTATTTTATTAAAAAATATGTGGTTGAAAATGAGTAGAAGGATGAGAATAAAAATTTTCACGTGAACTTAACATGAGCGAAATCACTGCGCGAGTAAACACACTCAACCTTTGGCCTTAGCATAAAGCAACTGAATTCCACGCCGACCAAAATCGCGTGAAATAACCATTTCCTCGAAAGATGAAAATGGCGCCATGCATCGTCGGAGTTTGGACGGTGGCGGCTGGCTCAAGAAACCAATCTTTTTGCTGATAAATTGTGTACTATGCAATAGATTCATCACGTGACCTACTTTTGTTACAGAGAGTCAGAGACAGACGTTAACCCATAAGAAGAACCATTTTCTTGACTCAGATTCCTTTCTCTCTCACACAGTCACACACCAACGTATGTTTGGCTCCCATTTTCTCGAAAATCATATAATATTTCATAAAATAATATTACACAAAATTTTTCTTTCATTTTTAACCATATATTATTTCAAAAATATTATTTCAAAAATTATAATTTGAAATAATGAGAGGCAGATGGGGTGGTGCTTAAATGATTTCATATTTTTTAATAATTTCCTTGGCCAAGTATAATGGTATACACACTAATATATATTTTGGACTCTGGTATTTTTGTACGAATAGATTAATAGATGCATGCATGTTTCTTGATTTGAATTTCAGATCATATGTGCAAGTAGAATAATTGATATATTTTTGTTGGTTTGGGGGATTTGTACGGGAGCGTGTTTGTTTTGTTTACTTGAGGCGTCACTGTAGAACAAGTGAAGTTTTGGAAGAAAACGAATAAAACCAAAACGGCGGGGCCATTTCTTTCAATTTTTGCTGTGCTTTCTCAGTTGTACTGTACACACATGTTTATCACAGTCAAACTTTCAGAAACAGAGAGCTTATACAGTTTGTGGGTGGTTTACTGGGTATAAAAGAAAGGCATGCAGCAGCAGCAGCATGATGCAGATGCAGCCCATGATGGCAGCCTATTATCCCAGCAACGTCACTACTGATCATATTCAACAGGTAATTTTTCCTCTTCCTCTTTTCTGCTTCTCTGTGTGCAAATTTTTCTTCTTTAAGGCATTCCGTCATTCACCCTGATTGGCATACCCAGGTCACCTTCACCCTCACTTTCACTCAAGAAATTGAACTTTTTTAGGGGGTTTTTTTTTTTGGTGGGTTTTCCATACATTTGCGATCGCTTTGTAATTTATATATGTAGGAAGTTTTGTCTTGTTCTTGAAATGTTCTACTGGTTGCTGAATAATAGAGTTGCCTTATTGCCCTTTGGTTGTGATTTGACACTTCATTAACATCTCCGAAGAGGCAATTTCAGTAATCTTGTATTTGGATATAAAGTTCTTATTGTTTATTTATTTGCTTCTGTTGGTTTAAAAAAAAAAAATCTCGTGATATAGTAATGCTTTACTTTGTGGTGAACCCATAATTTGGAAGGATATTCTTGTAGCTCATGAAAATTAGGGTTAGTTTGATGTCTTCTCTGGTATATATGTTGAAAGATTGTGTCTTCCTTTTGACAGAAAGAAGGAAGAAAGGTTTGTGCCTTTTCTGGTTTTGTGGTGGATAAAATCATATTTCGAGTAGATTTTGATAATTCTGGAAGGTGTGGTTGAAAATAAATGATTGAAATTAACTATTGATTTTGACTTAAATTAAAATCAATCAATCCCCACCAAATAGGGCGGCATTTTTTTCCTTTATTTTTTCTTCAATAGAAATTGAGAGATTTTCTTTGTATTCTTTGGTTCCTGATTTCATTCATTGCTATCATTCAATAATTGTATTTGTCTTCTGATATAACTATTCTTTATGTTGGATAATCATGGGAATGATTCAAATAAAAAAAAAGTTCTCGCGCAGAAAATTTTGATTTACAACTAACTCTATTTTGTTTTCCCTTGCTTCTTCTTCTTCTTCTTCTTTTTCATCAAACAAACTTGGGAGGGATATATGACTTGATCTCCACGAAATATAATCCAAGAAGTTTGGGAGCAAGGACTTAATAAAGCGAATGATTTTATTTTCCTGAGACCATTTTCATGCTCCGTGTTATCATACGCCTTGTCATAAACTTCGGAGTACGCTAGTTCAGGACCAAAACCTCTATTCTCTGATCTTTTGTGTTCCCTTGCTTTTTGAATACATTATTATTAACGTGCTTAAAACTTACTTAATACACTCTACAAACTAAGCCACATTTCAACAAGAATGTGTCAATGGTGGACAATGCTGCCTGCTTTTAAAAAGTATCAAGCAAAGAGTGCTAAGAAAACCCAAGGTCAGATCCCGGTCAAAGGTCTGATAGGTCTCAATTGCACTGCGAGCAATGTTGAGCAAATCAACATTTTGATATGCGTAGAAGCATGAAGCTTTACCCTCACTTGTTCAATACTTACATACCACACAACCAACAGCAAGTCATCCTTCACTCCATTCAAATCTGATGTACTGCAGTGTATGAGCTTATTTAAGCGTGTGGTAACCTGCAAATTATAAGACATTACAGTGTTCGGATTTGTCTAGTCAGCTGTGTCTTTATTAATGGAACTGTGATGGCTTAGGGCTCCTTCACTCAACACCGAGCCATATCTAGGACCTATTCTACATAAGATATCCTTTCTTGTCTATAAATACCCCTTTAGCCATACTTCTAAAATATTTTTGCTTTGATGTACTGATCTCAATGTCAATGTTGTGTCATTAGCTGTGTTGTAAAAGGTTTTCAGGGTTGCAATTTCAGAAGCTACAAGGCTATTTAATTTGTCTAAGCATTCGCATAATTGCTTTTTTGGTAGTCAGCATTACAGGCTTTGACAACTGCTTTTTCATATTTCAAAATATAGAACCATAGTTTTTTCCTTGCATGATCATTCCCCCAGTGGCTTCAATATATAGCCTAAATCCTGTGGTGGTTTCGAATAATGGACCATGTGAATGCAATGCTAAATTTCAGCAACTGTCCCCAGGCTAAATGCTGTTCTTGTATAGTGCTAAATATGTTTTATTGTTTTTATTTTTGGTAATCAATTATGTATTATATGCAGTATCTGGATGAGAACAAGTCACTGATTCTGAAGATTGTCGAAAGCCAAAACTCGGGTAAAGTTAGTGAATGTGCAGAGTGAGTACAGTACTTCCTTTTTTTTTTTTGGTTTTTTACTTCTCTTGCCTCATCTAAACCATAGCAGATGTATTATTATTTGGTAAATTATTCATCTATTCTACCTCTCCTCCAAAATATGGCTGTGAAAAGAAATACACATCAATGGTTTCAAGATTTCTAGGAAGCATGGTTTTCATTGATATGAAATTATTATGAACATTGGATGGTAAGAAAATGTATTCAATTAGTTCTCTTTCCAAACCGAGTAGAATGAACAATTTTAGATAATTGATAGCCTAAAAATCTATTCTAGTTGCATTAAATTTTATTGTTTTCATATAAACAGTTGCAAAGGTATTAATAAGTTTAGAGAAATCAGTCGGGAGACAACATAATTGGTCACAGTCGGATCAACTAGTCTTGTGCAAATTTAATTTAATGTGTGTGTTTTGTGCGGAAGCGTTTATGAAATTTTTGTAATAAGAATTGAAAATAAGAATTATTTGGAATAATTTTGTTTTGTATTGATATATGATTGATTGTGTTGAAAAGTGTACAATGACTTTATATTTATAGGCAAAATTATTTCATAATCCTATTAATAAAAGGAAACTAAAATAGAGAAAATAATAAAATTCTATTCTAATCAATATATAAAAGAAATCCTATTCTAAATAAGAAATAAGAATAAAAAGATAAAACCTACTAGGAAAGATTAGCACAAATAGAAAGATAAATTACAATTGTAGTAGGAAACTACTAATCATGATTATGTACTATATCAATCCCCTCCACTTGAATAAAAGTCGTCATCGAGTTTTCTTGAAGAAAATAATCAATCAATCCGGAGGAAAACAATCAAAAATTTCTGTCAATACTAATATTGATGAAATTTCAATTTCTTGATGTTCTGCCACCCCATAATATTTGTTCTTNAGGAAACTACTAATCATGATTATGTACTATATCAATCCCCTCCACTTGAATAAAAGTCGTCATCTAGTTTTCTTGAAGAAAATAATCAATCAATCCTGAGGAAAACACTCAAAAATTTCTGTCAATACTAATATTGATGAAATTTCAATTTCTTGATGTTTTGCCCCCCCATAATATTTGTTCTTATCCGAGAATAGATCTGCCAAGTAAGTTACCTCCCCATCATAGTGAGATATTGTAAAATTGGCGCAATAGCTTGGGCTTGATAAATCGATTTTTTTTTGCAAAGGTCTAATATAATTTTTAAGCAAATGTCTCATGAGTAGATTTTGGAAACATACAAGCTTCTTCGAGAAATGCAATTATTCCACTAGGTTTCTTCTCAATCAGATCGAGAACATCTTGATTATCAACAAATTCTATGTAGCTCCAGTCTTCTGGTTTCATCTTAAAAACATGCTGGTCAAAATGTCGTTGCTGTTTTTTATTTATGAAATTGATACAGAACAACTCAAAACTGTTGTGCTTAAAGCTTTCAAACCCGTAGATATCAAGAATTTATATTATTGTCTTTGAGTTTGGATCCTGTCCAATGGAGGTACTTATTTTTTCCACAAGCCAGTCAAAAGACGAGAATATATAGTTTTAATCAACGTATCACTGCTACTCAAAGCAACCTCTAGATCAAGAGTCCAAGTAATAACTTTCTCAAGAATCAACATTACGCGCTTAATAAGTGCATCTTCCAGGTTCTTGGGATTACACTTGAGCAATTCACGAGTATTATTAAGATGAAATCCATATTTTTCATCCTTAATCACAGAAGAATCGATCTTGCTATTAAAAACAATATTATCACACCTTGATGACTCCAAACAAGGTTCACCATGAACCCTGAACTTAGTTGATACTACAGCAATAAGAAGCAGCTTCAATACTTGAAGAGTAGTGCTGTCAAGTGATTAATTATCTGCACAACTGCAGACATTGCAAAGAATATTAGTTAATAGTTGCACATTTTTAGCAACGTCTAGACCAGGATCACCCTCAAGGTGATTGTACCCAATGAGCTTATGGAGGCAATATAGTGCAAGCTCCACGACTCTAATGTTCTTGGTCTCTAATGTAATTTGAAGTGGATTCAGAACAAGCTAAGCCTGAGCTCCTCCTAAAGTATGCCCTACACTATCTAAGGCTGTCATGATAGATCCACTACTATCTGCAAGTCGGCTAGCAGTTCCACTTCCTCAGCAGCAACGTTTGATTGATCTAATTCCATCTCAGATTTTTCAGCTCTAGCATCAGTTGAAGGTAAATTACTTGTGACTTCAATTGAGGATGTTGCTTGGTTGGATTCACCATAATTAGATTTCTGCTGAAGTCCTTTGCATTGTCTTTAATTCCTTCATGATTGACAAGTTCAATTCTCTTCTTTTTTGTTGGACACTTCCAAACTTCAACTTGCTCATCATCGGATGTGGCTCGATCTTGGAGTTTTCAATTGTAGTTTCCATATACAAGGAATCGATAGGTCTCGGATTTTCAACTTACACATGCTTTTCTTTTTCTATTTTAGTATCATTGACGGTAAAATTCTGATTATCTTGAATTACATTTTTTTTAACCTCATCATCTGCGTTATGGATCTTTCTTTTTATTTACACTAGTACTTACAAATTGCTCGTCACATTATACCAAAACAATTTTTTCATCGTACCACCTAAACACGTATCTATTATATTGACCTATGTAAGTGGCATCTATATCATAGTACCATAGTTGTTCCCAAAGTACATGACAATCGTCCATCTCTATCACGTTACATATAATCTCATCTTTATAGTATTTTCCAAGAGAGTGAAATTTTGCATACCTCCATATTTTGAAATTCTTTCCTTGTGAAGCTTGATAGCAAGATGAATATTTTCCGTCTTCAAATTTAAAGCTTTCACTAATGCTTTGGACACCAAGTTTTCACCACTCTTATGATTTATTATCACTTTGCATATTTTCTTTTTGATGGTGCATCGTGTTTTAAAATTTTTGTTGCGCTTCAAATTACTCTTTTATTATTATTTTTTTTTTGATACACTTTTGTAGAATTCTTGATAACTTGTGTGTATTAAAATTTATCTTGGACTCAAGGAAATTCTCTAGCCACCTGTTGTTGGGTTTTAAGCTTGTTGAAGCAACCAACATTCATAGCAATTAAAGTCTACAAATTCTTGTCAGTTTGTTTCTCCATGGGCTCGCGATTCTTTTGAAGACTCAACACGGTCATCATCTGCGTGATGTTATGAAGGGCTTCATTGATCCTTTCGATTCGCTATTCGAGTTTGTCAAGCCTCCGTTCGTCGTCGACAGTTCAACAGCCATCTGGACCATAGTCAGCCATCAGATTGAGGCAATTTTCTTGCTCTGATACCAATTTTGGTGCGGAAGCGTTTATGAAATTTTTGTAATAATAATTGAAATTAAGAATTGTATTGGAATAATCTTGTTTTGTATTGATATTGCCTTTATATTTATATACAATAGTCTTTCATAATCCTATTAATAAAAAGAAACTAAAATAAGGAAACTAATAAAATCCTAATCTAATTAAAAATCTTATTCTAATCAATATATAAAAGAAATCATATTTTAAATAAGAAATAAGAATAAAAAGATAAAACCTACTAGAAATTGTAGTAGTAAACTACTAATCATGATTATGTACTACAGTTTTGGGGATAGGGAAGAAAACCTTCCACCCCCGGAAAAATAAAATGACGATAGAAAACCACTTTCTTCATCTACATGGATTTTACATTTTCCACAATTACAAGTTTTGGAATCAATAAGTTAATTTTGACCCTAATGTAAGTTGATGCTACATCTTACACTTTTTTGGATAATGTGTTCTATCTAAGAGACATGCTCATTTTATTTAGTGCGGTGCAAATTGTTAAGATTGGCCACCTTTTAGAAATGTGGTTTATTTGTTGGCTGTCTCCTCACTTGGCAGGAACCAAGCTAGGCTACAGAGAAACTTGATGTACCTTGCTTCTATTGCAGATTCACAACCTCAACCACTTGGCATGCATTTGCAGGTAACCCTGTTCTTGGTTGCAGAGAGGCCCTACATCATATGATATGCTGAGGATAAAATGTCTAATGTTGGACAGTATTGAGTTTAATTATATAGTTCACTTTTGTTGGAGTTATATTGGGCATTCATATTCTGCATCAGGACTGCCTAATATCCTACAACATGTAAAGGAATTCTTTTTCAGTATATCATGTACTTCATGTCGGAAGTACACCTTCAAAATAGCTCATATATATTGATTCCTCGATACATGGACCAAGCACGAAATCATAGCAATGTTTGTGCAGGACCCCCCCTTGCAGTATCTAACTAGATTAACATACTCCCATATGAAAATTTTCTTAAAGAGCTATTTCATAGAAAATGTTCAGTGAGCAAGCATGAGGAATGCAGTTTCGGTGAAAGAAAATGGGGAGTGGAAAAAGAAAAGCTCTATCTATGAATAAAGGGGAGGACTAAATGGCAACAAAAAAGGCAAATCAAAACCTGCTGAAAGTATTTGACCAATGCCTAACGCCGATGAATGTCCCAAGGGCGACTAAAGATTAATTGCTAAAACGTCTCATGATTAATCTAGTCGTAAATGTCATGGGATTTAACATGAAAGAGAAAAATACAGAGTTGAGGGAGTCCTGCACATGCTATAAATTGAGGGTGGACCACTGTAAATTTGTTTGCTTTGCTTTTATCAAATTTCGACTTGATTATTAATGTGTTGGAACTTGTGGTTAGGATTCAATTCATGACAAACTTTTGCATAGATTCTGGATGTTCAGTAAACTAGTAATGCTGCTGGATCCTATGCCTCTTTATTGTAAATAGCTATTTTTAACAATTCTAATCTCCCCCTTACCTTCTCTATTCGTATCAATTTTTATTGTTACTCCTGCAGAATACTAGTTATGTTGTTATTGCTTGGTGTTCCAAGAAAACTGGTACAACCTTGTTTTTGGTCATATTCTCTCTGTCGATGTTTTGCAGTATCCTGCTGGAGGGATTTCGCAGCCCGGTGCACATTACATGCAGCACCAACAACCTCAACAGATGACACCTCAATCAATTATGGCTGCACGAGCCACCATATACGGCCAACAGCAATTTCCAGCACATCAACAAGTCTTGCATAGCCAACTTGGGATTAGCTCGGGAGGAAGCAGTGGGATTACCATGCTACAAGGCGAGCCTCACGGTGCTGGAGGCAGAGGCTTTCCTGATTTTGGACGCAGCAATGCAGTTACCAGTGGAAGTGCTGAACAGCAAGGTGGAAGCACGGGAGGGCATGGAGGTGATGGTCGCCATGGTTAAACGAGTTTTCTGCTGACGTTTGAACTTGGGAATTTTGACCGCGAACTTTTTCTTCAGAAACTAAAAATGCATTAACTAATAATTTATTTCTGTAGATTTTTTAGTTCTATGTTTTTGTGCCGTGTCTTTATTGACTCTTTCCTTTGCAATGTTGTTACGAACATTTTGTTTTATTTTACATTTTTAGTTTGAATAAATCAAGAAGTCAAAAGGGTATGGATGTGGATCGTAATACTCAAGTTTATTTCAACAATTTAATCTCGTGGTGATATGGTGAAAATAAGAGAACGAGTAACTGAAAGTCAGTAATATTTATATGCTTACCGCTAAAAACTCCTGCAGGATTTAACCAACCAATTCTAATACAGAAGCTGATTTGTTTGGACTTTCAAATAATGATAGCCGTGGACCTTAGTTCCGCATGTTCAACTAATTTTGTTCATTAACAACCAAGAACTCGCTATTTGATCAAACAAAGAGACGTGGGGGAATGAAAACGCATAACCAGCCCCAAAACTATCATAATGCTGATAAACAGTAACAATAGTTTATTTATTTTACAGCGTTCTTTCCCACAGGGAACAACAAAGTTCAACCTCCTACTGTAAACAATCACAGGCGAATGATAAGAGTAACAAAAATGAAATTATGGGGCAAAGAAAGAGGAAACCTATCAAAAGCTTTACATTAACAACTTGACTGGAGTCCACCAATGGACGAAAACGAGCAGAGCTAAGTGACTTGTATAAAGGTGTCCCCCTCTGGCTTTAGGACTAAATATCATATAATTATGTCTCTCTCTTTACAAAGAAATAAAGAAAGTCTGCAAGTTTCACTTTGTAACTGTCAACTTGATTGTATGGTGATGACTATGAGATTATGCTACCTCAGGCAGTTAAAGAGTTACCAAGAGCTGATGCGTATACTTCTCTTTATCTACGATTCACCAGGAAATTGTCTACTGATTAGGGACAGGTACCTGGTATGAAAGAAAATTTCAGTCTTACACATAAACAGAAAAACAGAAGGGGAAAATGAAAGAAATAGTTGCTATTTTATCTTCGAAAGGTTGATCAAGTGGGTATCAAAACTTTATGGACAGCTAACTTTCTCAGAAATTTATGCAGCAAAAGTTTGTATATTATACCACTTTTGCACTTGCCTGTAGTTACACGCAACCATCTAGTTGAAACTACTGGTCTTCTTTTGTTTCTAGTTATTGTATGGGTTTCTTCCTTGTACCTTACGCTTCTAAAATCCAATTTACCCTTCATACATTTATCAATCTGTAATTATACAAAATCAATAAAACAAAAAACTGCAGACGCAATTTGGCACCAGACATGAAACATGAAAACTAGGTAGCATTACATCTGAGAGGAGGTCAATTCAAATATTTAGTGAGTTACTTATCTAGTATCTCACATCTTTTTATAGTAGAGTAAACAGGACTTTGTGTTCAAATATAGAGTTCAAATGAATGGTTGGAACAAGATTTGGTATAATTCCCACAGCAGTAGATATAACTGAGAACGGAAAGAGACGAGAAGACAATGATAACATCTACTTGATACACTCAAATAATAATAAAATCCAAAAGAATATGATGCTATTAAAATTAACCATGTTATGTTAAAACTAAATAGTCCAAAACTTGTAGGGGGATAATGCAAAATGGAAGCGCCATTCACATGTGACTCAGATTAATGAAACCGTGTACCTTTTATCAGTCAACATATCGAGATTTATTTTTAGCCTGAACTCTTGAGATATAAGGGGCAACCAACAAATCCAATTTTACCAACCAAAGTGCGACTGCAGATGATGTTTGTGGCATGGATGGGAAGCTTGCAAATATTTGATCCAGGAGGTAATTAGGACTCAAGTGGTCATTTAACTGATAAAACCAGTCCTCATTGACAGCACTGATAAAATCAGCAAGAACCTAAAGCATTTGCAAAAGCAGATGAGAGAGAGTATAAATATCAGCCTCTAGATAAGAACCAGCAATAATCAAACACAAAATAACAGACATTCAATTTTCATCACCTGCAAAAACTCTGTCAAACTCGAGGTTCGTCGTAACCTATTGACCCAAAGATTATGAGCAGATTTTTTCCAAGGCCACAAAAAGGCATCGTCGGGCAGAACTGTCTGCAAGTAGAAAGAAAATGTTAATCCAAGATAACTGAGAAAACACTCCAAATCATAGAACTGGAAAAATTCAACTAAAACTCTCTTTTCCCAGCGTTGATTCAACTGTTCCCCTATGGCAACAGCACTTACTGTGCTTATATAACCTATAATTTTTTAGGCACTGAATCTGCCCTGCAATTATTAAGAAATGTATAAACAGGATTTATCACTCCTGAAATGCCAATGGTAAATTCGTGCCCTAATAGCTACAAGTATTTATGCTTTCATTTTGCTACAGCACTAACACTTTAGTCTTCATCCTCCATTTCAACCATAAAATATTCCTGTCAGAAATTTAAACGTCTGGGTTTCTAGCACGATGACAGGCTAAAAAAAGGCATCAAATGTTATTTCATGTAGTGCCAAGGCAGCTATGTGGTTCATACCACTTATGCAGTACCATATGCATTGTGCATTTTTAATTGCCTATTGAAATGCCAAGGTCAAGGTAACCAGGTGATCTTAAACCTGCTACAAATCCATTATTTCCTATTCTTTGAAAGGATGCCATAAAAAATGAAATGTGTGCCACATTGCTGCAAGGTGAAAATTTCTAACCACGACTTGTGCTTCAACAGTTAAGAGCAACCCATTTAAGAAATGACGGAATTCACGTAGAGGTTGGTTTCCAAGAAAATAAAAATAAAACCAAAAAAATCAAGCAAACTAAACCGATGTTTACAGTATGCACAACAGAAAAACATCATCACCAAAAGAAGCATGCTTAGATATATTCAATACACACACACACTTGAACAAGTTAAAAGACCAGAAAAGAGAAGCATATTTATGCTATATGCATGTAAGAGACGTGCATCAATATTCTATGAAACATTTTAAAGCTTAGCTATATAACAACTCACCTCAATTGCATAAATTGCAGCTTTGAGAGCTTGCAACTGGGATGACAGTACCCTTTGTTTATGAACTTTGTTAATATTTGTACTGTCCTGACATATTGCAGAATGAACGGCATATCTTTCTTCTAGATCAAAATCAAGCTCAAATGTGGTATGGCAAACCTTACAGTGCTTCTCATCTCTCCAATAGAGGTCATGACAATGTTCACATCTTCTGAGTGAGTCAATATATGCCCTCTTCCCATTTTTAACAGAGTTGAGTTCTAAATAAAATGACTTCCATATCCACGAGCCAAAAGCTTGGGAACGGCTCCATTGGTCTTTCTGTTCTCCTTTCTTCCCAACTTCAGGAACTATAGCAACAGTAGAAGAGGGAAGATCATTTTGCATTTCGCCCAGGCTCAATTGGTTGTCTACATCAGACACCGGAGATGAACTATCTTCTCTAGATGTATTCAGTTCAGATTGATCAAATATAGTGAGCTGCCTAATTCGACCAGCATTTGGCATACTGGACATCACTTGGCAAAGAAATGCTTTCTTTTTCTCCAAGGATGCTAGAAGGCGAGCCTCCCGAGCACCCCGATGGTCCAGGGTCGATAACAAAGTGCACAAAGCCTGAAACCAGATTTATCAGAGACAAGCAGAGTTAAAAACCAAATTCCTTAAGAACACAAAACCAGACAAAGTTTACCTCTTGAGTATCAATCACCTCCCAATGACCATCTTCAGAAGATTCAAAATAAATCCTCTTGTGGCCGGGATCAAATTCATCACAAGGGCCCAAGAAAATCCAGTATCTATTGTATCTACGATCGGAACCCAGAAAGATAGACTGCATGGGGTGTAAATAGTCCTTTGCTTTCATTTCTTTAGCATCCTTCCTCGCGTTGCCATCTTTTCCCTTGCTACCAATCTTTGATAGAGGAACTAATGAATCAATTGGCTGTTCTGATGTACTCACGTCATTGTTACTAACCATTTGTCCACCACCGCTTACTATTAGCCCAGGTTTACATTGTTTCACTGTAGATCGCTTTATTTTTCCACCAGAAGCATAATGATTGATGCTTGGAGAACATTCAGCGTTGAGTATAGGTGTCAAGAAATCCTGCGATGAAGAGTGACAGTAACCAAAGGATAATTCATAACACACATCCGCAACTGATAGAATTCAATCATGAATTCCCATCTCTTAATAAGCAAGAGAGATGCTTATATGTTCAAATCTAGAAACCAAATAAACATATCCAACATTTATTACAAAATGAGAGTCCGTGCAACCACCCATAAGTCATGGCAACAAACAGCAAACAAATTTGTCTAAAGAAAAGGCCCAACTAGGCAAGTTAATTTTTTTCCCCGTAAAGTGGCATAAATATTATATTTTAACTTTGTTCTTTCCAGCATCTTAATTATCCAACTAATGACATTTCCAATTTGCCATTCGAAAGCCGATCTCAAGAAGCTTCCTTGTTGAGCAAAATCAAGCAGTCAAGGAAAACCAATTCCATGAAACCTCCATGATGGTAATCTAGAAACAAAAGCTTTCTTGGGAAAAGTATATACGTGCAAAATAGATATAACATTCATAGATAGCACTCAAGCACATTTATTTAAGATTTGACCAGAAAAGTTGATGACTAAATTTGTTGATGTATGTTTCATTCACTACTATTGCAGAACTTCAATTCATCATTTTAATTCCCCTATAAACAAGCCCGAGCTGCTCAACATTAAATCAAGAGTAACAAGCCAAGCTCGAACATATATTTAAACTAATAAATTTTTTAAAAACAAACAGGAGCACGGTAACTTATAAAGTCGCTCAAGCACACTTCAAATTCAGCTTGCCAAAAGCTCATTCGAGCTCAGATGCGCGACGTATGGTATTCTGATAGTGCCTCTTCATACTAGTGATTTAGAAGCTTACACAGCAATGTTGGCTAAAAGAAGCTTACATATGTAAAAAAGACTTCACATTCTTGAACAGAGTGAACATGTTGAACTCGAACTCCAACAAAAGAATGATCAAAGTCTTTAACAGATTACTAAATATAATTTTAAGCAAACAAGTCCACCTGTTGTTTAGTTGACTCAACCAAGTCAACTAAGATCCGTAATACTACTGTAACTCAATGAAAATTTTCATTCACCTCTAGTCATCATATCAACTCAGTTATCACAGAATCTAAGAAATTATTTGACTGTTTCGAGTTAAATTATCCAAATTGCTATTTTCACTTCCTTCCAATTTTAACTCATCATTCATTCACCATACTAAAACCTAAAGTAAATGCCTCCAATTCATCATCAATGATCAAACAATGATCTGGTAAAAACGTAGTTCACAAAAAAATATATATATTTATACTTATATTAGCTACTACATTGAGCATCAGCATCAAATCAGTATAAATATTGAGCTGTAACACATACATAACCAATATAACTTAAATAATGTAGTAATAAATAAGATCAGTGGGTAGAATGATAAAGAAGTCATATCATACTACCCAAGAAATGGGAGAAGACACAAGTATGACTGAGGGAAAGAAGAAACTGAAAAACGACAAGGTGTATTACCTCTGTTCTGATACTGGATCCAGCACGAAGCAGATCAGTCAATGCAGCTAAAGCATTCAACTTCTCTTCAATGCTTAAATCTGAATATTCACCTTCCATTAAACCTAACAACCACACTTCTCCTGGATGGCTCTCATCAATTTCATTGTACACTGTCAACGTATTATTCTTACTTTTACAATAATCTTGCTTAAGTCTAGCTGGACTGGAATCCATGGACTCGGACTTGGAATCATCCGCATCGTTGGATCCACCACTGACTGCAGAAATCTCATCAACACTCCCAAAGTCATCACAATCAGAAGGACATACTTCTTCATCTTTTGTGGTTGCATTGATTCGAAGACGATATCCAGAAGAAGAAATCTTTTCAAATAATGTAATGTCACTTGAGAGAGCCGAGTGTACTAAATTCTCTAGGTCATGGGTTGTATCCACAAGATTCAACTCAACAATCTTCAGAACAAAACAAATATTCGCAAGCAACAGAGAATTACATTGAAATTCGAAACTCAGTGAGTTGAATTAACAATAAGATGAATATTATCCTCTAAATACTAAAATGAATATTCTCCTCTCTTAATTCAAGAATATGCAAACTTACAGATGAAGATTTTGCCAATTCTGAGACTTGCATTCCACTGTTTCCTTGGGTCAGCAAAGTACTGAACAGTTCACCCTTCAATGTACCAGAATTTAAGCCATACTTTGCCATAAGATTGACTTCCTACAGAACAAGAAGAAGCAAATAAGCACATGAGAACCATGCAAACCAACCAACCAAGCTGAACTTGACGAGTCAATTGCATAAAATTGCCTCTCTCAAGCGTTCTTAACAATCATAATCTCATGTAATGATCTGCTACACTGTGTAGACACATTAACAAGGCTACATATCCTATGTGCAACAGAACAAACCATTCATATAATGCACGCATGCTTACAGAATGACAAGCACCAAAAGCAAGGCCCTGCCACTTGGAGAATGCTACCTGGAGGGCATCATCAGCAGGGAAAGAGAGAGAAAAAGAGGCCTACTAAACCATATGCTATGAGCTGTTATGAAATAAAACTTTGAAGCATGGGGCACAACAAAAAATAAACTAATTTCTAGTAAATTTGGGTTAGCTGCGTGAATCCTTATTGTTCATTCCATTCAATCCAGTGTTACATTTGAAGTGAAGGCATGACAGACCATTAAGAAAAGTTAAAAGGTGAAAAGCATGCATATCAAAAACTTGAATACCTTGTTGAGAGCTCCCTTTGGTGCCACTCCGAGTTTAGAACCAAAACCAGCAGCAACCAACACCTGACGTAATATTTCTGTCCATGTCAGGAGGTTCAGTGACTTCTGCCAGAAGCCAAGTACAAAGTCTTGAACTTCAACCTGCCAAATGACAAAGAATGGATGGTCAAGAATTCGTTCTCAATTGCCTCCAGATGCATAGGATAGGAGGATCGGGAAGGGGTACAGATACAGAGAGACGTTTATAGACATTTATCCAAAAACATGAACTATCGTATCTGGCATGCCACCGACTACGCATTAATTCCAAGCCAAGGCCCCCGCATAATCACTATCATCAAAGATCTACACATGGCCCACGATAAAGGTAAAGAGTGCAGCATGCAAAGACTATTAAGTTAAATTGGTTCCAGATAATCTCTCTGTCTCTCTGATAAGTAAAACACTTTCTCAAGTGCTCATCCCATTTAAGTACCAGTTGAGCTCTGATTCTCGTCAATTAATTAAGCCAATCAATTTAAACATGACGAATGTTAATAATGTTATATCATAAAGATGAGGGTTTCTTCAGTTTAACGAGGAAATCCAATACCTTTATGGCATTCATGGTGTAATTTAAGTAATTATTCCAGCACATATTTTCTCAGATGTGAATAACTCAAAGATACTTCATAGGATCTCCAGTCCTCTATTTTCTATAAGTCAATGCTTCCACACTATAAAGTGGACTTCCACTGCAAAGAAAGCATGAGACAATGGCTTAAAAAATTTACACCTACCTAAAACAAAACCATTGGGGGTAAGGCTTAGTTTGTCTTTCGTTATTGTTTTTCCTGTTCCAGAACAAAACAGCATGCTTAGGACAACTTGTTCCCTAAATCTAGTCGAACATGCTCATCACATATGGTATAAATTTTTGGGATTTAAATTTAGAAATGGCCCTAGTAAGGGGAAGAAGAGGGTTGCCAGCCATAAATGTGTACGAGACAAGGCATTGTATTTTTTTTTTTTTTTAATGATGAATAGACACATGAACTAACCACTGACCTTATTCAACTATACCTGATAGATAATAATGTTCGAATCTCAGATGACTTTCTCAATCACCAAATTTGCATCTTACAACAAGATTGAGAACAAAGAACGCAAATGTAGTTACCATGAAAAAAATCATAGTTCGATGTAAAAATCTTTCCTACACACAGTCTAATCATTATGTCATGAATAGGAATGATGTAGGACAATTCTACTGGGAATTATTTCTTGTTGTAATAGAATTTTATTTCTAGTTTAGATTAGGAATTTTAAGTCTTTTTAGGTTTTTTATTACTTTTTCTTTTATATAATTATTACTTTATCTTCCTTAAACTATAGACATTGGCTTTGTAACAATTCTTTACAATTATTCTTTGCAAATTTTCAATTTAATTCAACTTTATTCTTGTTTTATTAATTTCAATTTCCCTTTCACACCAAAATGGATATCAGAGCAAGATTCTACCCTTAGTTGATTGCCACATTTGATGGTAGTGGCATCCTCGCAACGATCGGACGATTGCAAAATTATCACTCTTGGTCTAGAATTTGGAATGAAATGATGGATAGGTTCAAAGATACAGCTGACAAAAAATTAAAGAAATTAATTGCTATGAATGTTGGGTCACTTCAACGAGTCGACAAAATGGAAACAAGTAGCTAAAAATTTTCCTCGAGTCCAAGCTAAATTTGAATCCTTACAACGTGATTTTCTCTTCTCCAACCAAACTCAAGGACAATTTCTTTCAAGTGGGCGAAATTGATGTAAGACAATCCTATCACAAATAGGACTGAGAATTATTTCTTGTTTTAATAGGACTTTATTTCTTGTTTAGATTTTCCTTTTAGGTTTTAATTACTTATTTGATTAGGAGATTATTTTACAAACAGAGACTTTGTAATTATTTCAATGACCAATTCATTATAATAAAATTATTCTCTTCAAATTTTCGTGTTTGTTGAACTTCTTTATGATTTCAAGAATTCCAATTCCGCTTTTGCACCAAGGAAACTTTGTTCTAAATAATAACCTCTTTAGCACGATTTTGACAAGAGTCGAATTGGTCTCCGCGGGATGATATGGGATATACTGAAAAACTATCTTGGACGTTTCAAATGTAGGCATCCCATATGCATGCATATAATACCTTGGATTCTTCAAGGTACGTTTAAATTGCTAGTCATAACGTCAATTCGCCAATATGAATCATATCTTCTTGATCTTAGATGTCAATGAATTATTTAAATAAGACGCAAATATGAACCGTTGAAAATGAATTATAGAAACTATACAAATTACAGATTTCGAGACCTAACTTTCTTGATTTTTTACTTGATATTGATAGGCTGAACAACAACGGCCAGCCTATCAAACGCTTTAAAGGAGAAGTTGATTATTATGCTTAGCAAAAAGCAAACAAAATAGACCAAAAATTCTTTATCAACCTTCCATCTCCACAACCTTAACAACTATTAATTGTTAATATAGAAATGCTGCCTCTTAAAGTAAGACAGAAAAATCAGGAGCAAATTATATGAAGACAGAAACATGTGTATTCGTACCTCTAAAAAAAGGAACAAGATGAAGTGTACAAATGCATACGTCACTATAGATTTATTATGTCTACATATTCTTGTACTTACCGAGTGCAGTAAAGCCAAGAACCTGCGATTTTTGCTTGCATGAGGCAAAAATCCTCTGCTTAGGTCCTGCTCAATATCAGATACAAGAAGTTTGAGAAGGGCCACATGTACTTGCCCAAGCAACAGGGAGTCCTGAATATCAAAACAAGAAGAAAAAGGAATCAAAAGTAGTAAAAAATCGGCAAACCTGAATAATCCATATAAGATATCAAGCATAGAAAAGCAATGCATTAATATGTGAGCATACCTTATCATGAAATGCTTGCGCAAACTCATCTAAGGTGAATGAACGTACATCAAATTTTATAGCATAAGTACAAAGAAAATGGAATACCTGCATAACAAATGAGTGATACTTAGCAAAGAATGGCACAAAGTCGTAATTTAGGACAGAAAATAATGAGCCACAATATATAGCACAAGTACAAAGAAAATGGAAGACCTGCATAACAAATAAGTGATACTTATCAAAGAATTGCACAAAGTCATATTTTAGGACAGTTATTAATAAGGAACCAATTAAGTCTAGAAAAGAATGGCATGCAGAGTCTAGTCTAATCTAATATTACTGCCTCTTAAGTGTCATGTTGATGCTGCAAAGGCATTTTCTTTCACTTCAAAATAAAAAGGATCTTGGATAGACTGGCTCTACCCAAACTTTTCTTGTTCGCCCCAAATTTCCTTTTCCAAATATTTTTACGAGTACGCCTTTATGATGCGGAAGTACGTTTTTTAGGAATTGCCATTTAACTTTGCCAAAACACCTTAAGTCACTAGACCTTATTATTATAATAAAGCAATAATGTAAATATACACAAACAACACGAACAACAAACCAAGCCCTATTCCTTGGGATCGACTACATAAATCATTTTTCACCACTCCGTCCAGTTGGTACAAAGCAACTAAATCTTAGCAACCACAACATTCATGATGGTATTGGTCTACTTTCCCACTTCAAATACATTCTACTAACATCACGCCACTCTGATAAAGTATAGTCTCTTCTTTAGGTCTACTCAAGCCACGTTGCAACCATAATAAATGTCATTCCCTTTATTTATCCTCGCACAGTGTACCGCTACTTGTTGACGATTATTTTCATTTCTTATCTTATCAATTATAGCATTACTACATAACCATCTAAGCATCCTCGTTTCCACTACTTTCATCTTATGAATTTCTTGTTCTTTAATAGCCCAACACTTGGTACAACATAGCATTGCAGGTCTAATCATTGTTCTATAGAACTATCATTTCAAACTTATCGGGATTTTCACGTGTGAAAGAATTCCTATAACATTCTCCATTTTGTCTAATTTATATTAATCCTATGTATCACATCCTCTTCAACTACTTGTTCATTGTTTATAATCGAACCTAAATAGTTAAAACGATCACTTAATGAGACAAGATCTTCTATAGTGATCCATTATACCATTATTTCTACTATTACTAAAGTGTCGTTCTACGCACCATGTCTAGGTCCTACATAACCTAAACCCTTTAGATTTCAAAGTACTCCTCAAAAATTTGAACTTACGATTTAACTCTTTCTAACTCTTATGATATAAACTATGCCATCGGTAACATACACCAAGGATCCCGATCTCGAATATGTCTAATAAGTTATCCATGACTAAAGCGGATATATCATGCATATATATGACTAGGTAGTGCTATATACAGCTCGTGAACAAATACCTCTTTATTTCATACAATCTTGAAAATCACCCAGATTCTTATAAATAGGCACCATAACATTCTTCCTTCATCCATCCAGCATTTTTTTTACTCCTTAACAAGAATATAGCATGCATATATATGACTAGGTTTTGCTAGATACGTATGAAATAGAAAGCTCATTAATATATATGTAGCATGAAAAGCTTTCTCACAATTTACAAAATACTGAAATTTTTAAGGCAAGATATTTGATTATAGAAATGAGCAAATTTGAAACCATTGTCTGCCATCAATAGTCAACTGTTGACTATAGTGTGTAACAGACCCATCACTTTTAAGCACTTCCAGGACCAGAATAGAACAGAGTGTTTCTATACCTTGAAAAGTTTCTTGACAAGCTCCGGAGAGGAATCCCATGGTTGCACAGAGAAGGGAGGCCTCATAGTGACAGTATTTGGAGGGAACTTGGCTAGCAAATCTATAAAATTACACAACGTTATTAGAAGGACAATGCGAAGTACTACCAAGTGCACTCTAGCTATTTTCTACAAATCTATTTAAGTTTTGTTTCGTTTCAGGGAAATAATTTATCCAGCTTTCATTAAGAATAATGGAACAAAATAATAATGGGAAGAAAACAAAGTAATTAACAAAACAATACTGGGGAAGAAAACAAAATAACTAACCTTTGCAAAGCGAACAACCATGTGATCCATTTGTTGTAAAGTGCGCAGAGCAAGTTAATGGATTTGGTCCCGCTTGTAATTCTCTTAGCTCCAGTTCCTCATCATCTATTAGCATTGCAAAGTGTTCTGAATTTTCCAGACATCTCTCCCTGTCCAGAGCAAGTTCACATTTTTCTTTACGATTTCGCTTTTCAACTTTCTGGTACTCCACCTAAAATTACAGCATGCCAAATCCAGATACTAACTTAAGTAAAGAATCCAGATATCCTTCCTCTGACAAGTAGAATAGCTAGAACTCATTTTACCTTTCTTCTTAGGGGAATCTTCCTCTTAGCCTGTTCTTTGTTCGATAATTTTCTCTGCTCATAGAAGACTAACTATTAGAGTCTTTTCCGGCAATCCCATAATTTTCAACATCAAATGTTCAATTGGCCATAAATATATTTGTGATAAGTGAACTTCAAAAAGGTTAATTAGTTAGCTAACCAGAATATTTTGCCGTTGCTGATAACTATTTTTCTTCTGTTGGATGAGGCTCTCACTGGAAATACCATAAGAAGGAAAATCTCTAGCCTCATTATTTTCCATGTCCCAAATTCTCATCAAACCTTTGCCAATGCCATGTTTCTTCACAGGAGCACCCTTTTGAGATATTAAACCTTTACTCCTACCATTTTTCTTTGCTGGGGGACCCGTATCAGTCATCAAGCCTTTACCCATGCCATGCTGCAGTGTTGGAGCACTATTCTCACAACAACCCTGGTAATCCAAGGTGGTATGCAAGGGAACATACAAAATACATTAGAATGTAAAAAATGATAAAAGCCAAGCATAATTTAAGTCATACGCATTTCATGTGCCTAAAATTTTCAATCAATTTTATCCTTCCTACCTTTCTTCTTTTATAGACTTGTAAATTCTCTTCAGAAGTATGATGACACTTTGTAGGACCTGGCCATAAAAGAGCAAAGCACCAGAAATTTTGTAGGTACATGTAAATACAAATTTATAAATAAAAATAAAAAATAAACATACATACATACATGCGTGCAGATGATTACACAAACACAGAAGAATATGGATGGACGTACAAGTACTGGTGGGTTGGGGGATTGAGATGAGAGTAAGTGGCAGTATGCCAAATGCGTTCAGGTAAGTAAAAGAAAAAACAGTAAGCAGAAGAACTAAAATGTAGATAGCACAGACGAGTTTGGACCTTATGAGTTGAGTTTAAGTCAGAGCCTCCCAATCCCACTTTCTTTCTCTTGATACACAGGTGATTTTGGCACAAAAAGGAGGAACTATTTTAAATGTTTTTCATATAGGAAATAATTGTCTCAGAATTTAAGAAATCCAATATTTAGCAGAGTCTGCTGAGCGAAGATACAGGAAATATTCCAATTCTGCTAACCTACCTTCAAATATTCCCCCTCACATGGTTACACTATCTAAAAACCCCCCAGTCATGACCAGGAAAAGAAAATAATGATGCTAAAGAAATTAAGTGATTTTGAAAACTGATTATGAAAAATCAATCTGTATTAAATATACAGATGTTGTTTTGAGTTATTAAATATTTTCACCAGGAATTTAAGCCAAACTGGTGGATAACATTACTGCAGATTTCGCTAACCAGTCAAAGATTAGGCATTAACAATCAACCTTAGGCATCTACTTCTGCAACCCACTGATAAGTCCAGGAAATTAAAATAAATAAATAAATAAAATAAAAATAGAAAGCAGTTAGAAATTTGCAATTTTTCATTTTTACAGTTTCTCAACTGAATTTCCTGAACATGATAAGGTACGCAAGATAGTTAAAATTCATACAACTACAACCCGCCACTACTCCCCTTATAACTTAAACAAGACCAAATATCTCCGGCAGACTAAGGATAAATGCTGTTGGCAACACCAAATAGTTATTCTTTTTATTACATGTTTATAAAAATATTACCTTTCCCCCATTTTCTTCTTTCCAGTTGAAGTAGTACCACCGTCTGAAGGTTTTGAAACCCAAAAGGATTCGTCTCCAAGTTAATTGGGTTATTTTCTACAATTAGTACACTCGTCATTTAACACCCTCCAAGATAACACTAAATAAACGCATGTAAAAACACTACAAGAATCATCATAGAGAACAATAAATGCAGAGAACACGCATAAACACATCCAATAGAAATGCAACCAATACAATTCAACTACATAACTCAACGTCACTTTTAGAATCAATATTAGACGTGCGTCAATACTGTACCTTTCTTCTTGCAGAGAAAAGCATTTGATGGAAGGGAATCGAATTCATTCCCAAGGGGCGGGCCGTCCTTTCGGAAAATTTTAGTGAGAATGTGCTCCGGAGAGTACAAAACCTCCTGAAGCCGTAGTCTGTAGTCATCTTCATTCATGAAAAGCTGGTGCTGAAGCTTTCTTTTTCTTTTCTTATCCATACTCTTACTCTTGCAACTATAATTTCCATTACAATTCATCCCAGTTCCACACGCCTGATTACTCTTTCTAGAATTCTGTCGATTGCTATTCGACTTTATATTGGCCATAATTAATTGTCCAAATTACATTGATCAATAATCCATGCGAGGTGGAGGCAGAGGCAGAGAAGGAGGTGGTGGTGGAGGTGTGTGGGGGAAGAAGATAAAAAGAGTTCACTCTCTCTCTCTGGAACCGTGGGGATTGCGAAATGGAGGTCCGAGTTTTAAGTAGGGTTTTGGGTTTTGTGGGCTGATATTTCTTCTTCTTTTTCCCTTTTCTATTTTTTTAAAGTAATTTTTTGCTGTTTCTAGAAAAATATCTCCCCAGTAAGTGGACCGACAGTTCTCAAACCGGGTCGAAGTCAAGGAAAGAGTTGAACCTGAACCGGCGCTAAGTGAGATTATTTTTATTTTTATTTTTTTAAAAGAAAATTGCAATTTTAGCCTTGATCCCTGCTCTATTTTTTTATTATTATTATCTTCCTTTTCTCTCCTCTTTTCTCTTGTTTATTTTTTATGTTTGATTGACTTTTAATTTTTTTTTAAATTTTTTATATTTGTAAATAGTATTATTATGATTTTCACAAAAAAAAAAAAAAAAGAAGAAGAAGAAAAGAGAGAAGCCTGACCTTTTAATTGCGGAGTGGAAGTTTTTTATCTACTCGGACTTGGGACTGGCAATATTTTAAAATTAAACAAATAATAACAACATATCGATAACTTGTTGAAAGTAAAATTGTTACCAGAGTCATTAGAGATTATTGGTGCAATTTTTCTTGCCATTTGTACTATGTTGGATGAAAATATTATTGATAATGTATGAGTTGACAAAAAAAATTTAAAAATTTGAAATTGTCCGATGATAAATGTCATCCAACACTATACACTAAGCATGATTGATTTTCTTAACTTTTTTTTGTCAAAAAGTTGATAATGCCCCGCCCCGCCAAGAATAAAAAAAAAAAATTTAAT